>CAUYTI010086357.1:0-51585 GCA_963575145.1 Galago senegalensis | reverse complement strand
TTTTATAGTTTCTTAATTTACTTTATTTCAAAACATTAAGGAGGTACAAATGTTTTAGGTTATATACCTTGCTTTTGTAATGCTAAAGTCTTGGCTATAGGTGTACCCATCACCCAAGTAGTGTTTGTTGTACCCGTTAGGTAAAATTTTGCCTCTTCCCTCCTCCCTGTGCCCCCTGATTGGTTTCCACTAGTTTTTACTTCCCTCTGTGCACATATATGCTTATCAGTTAGTTCCAATATAATAGTGAACACATGTGGTATTTGTTTTTTTTCCATTTTAGAGATACTTCACTTAGGATAGTGGTCTCCAGTTGTTGCCAAAAGTATTAATTCATCTTTTTTTAATATCTGGGCAGTTACTGCATGGTATACCACATTATATTAATCCATTCATGAATTGATGAGTATTTAGGTTGATTCCACATCTTTGCAATTGTGAGTTGGGCTGCAACAAACATTTGAGTGCATGTATTTTTGATAACATGACTTCTTTTCCTTTGGGTATTATACCCAGTAGTCGGATTACTGGATCAAATGGTAGGTCTACTTTCAGTTCTTTGAGGAATCTCCACACTGTTTTCCATAGATGTTGTAGTAATTTGCAGTCCCACCAACAGTGTATAAGTGTTCCTTTCTCTCTGCCTCCACGCCAGTATCTATTGTTTGGGGGCTTTTTAACAACAGCCACTCTAACTGGGGTAAGGTGATATCTCATTGTGGTTTTAATTTGCATTTCTTTTTTTATCACGTTTTTAAACTCTACTGTTTTTGTTCAATTGATTTTGAGAAATGTTTTCTCCAAATGTTGTCTATATTTAAAGATCACATTTTCTAACAGTTGCTTATATACATTATTAAGTATTAGATTTTATACAGCACCAAATTGCTAAAGTGTTATTGATTATTATAGTATATCTTTTTATATTTCAGGATTCTATGCATAAAATCATATCATTTCTACATAAGGACAGTTATGTTTTCCTTCTGTGTCTAGTTTATTTTATTATTTTGCCTTACTGTACTGCATAATCCTCTAATTTAATGTTAACAGAATCGAGGAAATCATCAGCTCTTGTCCCTAAGTCTGAAAGAACTGATTTTACCCTTTTGCATAACAAATATGTTATTTTTTGTACTTATCCTTTTTCAGGAGAATAAAAAATTCCTTCATTCCTTTCTATTTCTTTCTAGTTTTCTAAATAACCAGCTCAGCGCCTATAGTTCAGGGGCTAGGACGCCAGCCACATACACCAGAGCTGGCAGGTTCAAACCCAGCCTGGTCCTGCCAAACAACAATGACAACTACAACCAAAAAATAGCCGGGTGCTGAGGCAGGCTCCTGTAGTCCTTGCTACTTGGGAGGCTGAGGCAAGAGAATCGCTTAAGTCTGAGAGTTTGAGATTGCCGTGACCTGTGATGCCACGGCATTCTACCGAGGGTGACATAGTGAGACTCTGTCTCAAAAAAAAAAAAAGAAAAGACTTACATAATAACGATAATAATTAATGGATAAAGATTTTTTATAATTTTTCTTGCATCTACTGAGATGATCATTTGACTCTTCTTTAATCTGGTGAATTGCTAATGTTAAATCAATGTGATGTTCTCAGGATATGGCTAGTCCTAAGATATTATCTTTCTTTACTGCTTTTTAAAAATCTATAATTTATGTCAGTTAAGCCTGTAATTTTTCTTTCTCATTATGTCTTTGTCAGAGTTTGTTATCTAGGCTATCCTGGGCTCCTCACATTAGATGACTATTATGCTCTTTTAATATATTCTAGTATAGTTTATTGCAAGGATTGGAATCATTTTTTTCCTTTACTGTTCAATAGAAGCCATGCTTCTAAAAAAAAGCTAGCTTGGTATTTTTCTGTTTTCTTTTGTCTGAAAATATTTTATTTTTTATATATTTGATTTAATACTTATACAATATTCAAATTTTCTGTCTTTTCTTAGAAGATGTTATATTTTCCTAAGTTATATTTTGCCTCTTTTCTTCCATTTCTTTTCTCCTAAAGTTAAAAAATAAGTGAATAAATAAAAACAAAATTTCTTCTTCTTTTTTTTTTTTTTTGCACTTTTTGGCTGGGGCTGGGTTTGAACCTGCCACTTCCAGCATATAGGGCTGGTGCCCTACTCCTTTGAGCCACAGGTGCTGCCCAAAACAAAATTTCTTGATTTCTCTCAAATAATTGTCCTTTAACATCTTTTAAATCATGTCAATCTTTTTTTTGAATAATGTTTTATTTCTAAAAGTAAAGTGACTTCAGAAAAACTTATTTATTCACTATTACTATTAGTTCAATAAACTTCCAAGGTGAAAAAAATGAGGAACAGTTTAAAAAGTTGAACTACCCTCATTCCAAATACTAAGAGCCCTAATTAATTAGAAAAGGATAGAAGAAAAAAAGACATCTCTGGGGCAGGAGCAAGATGGCCAACTGGAGCCAGCTTTCCAAAGAAGCTCCCATCCAGAAGGAGAGTTAAAGTACAGAACTTTAGCAAATAAGCCAATGGTTTGGTGCTGAGCCAAGAGAGAAGGTTGAAGAACACACATCAACCCTGCTGACATGAGCTGCAAACCCAAGGAAACAAGCAATAGGTACAAAATTCATTGCTAAGCAGACAGGTGTACTCTTCCCCATGAGAATGACTCACAGTATACTTTATACAAACAAGTGAGCAGAGTACAGGTCACCCCTTATTTTATCCCACAGGAGAGATCCTCTAAAAACCAGAACTCCTTCCCCAGAGAGGAACCACTAGTGTGGCACTTTCCTGGCAGACATAAAACTGTATATATTCTAAACCTAGGGAACTCTTTCCCCATAGAGGAACCACTAGTATGGCACTCTCCTGGCAGGCATAAAACTGTAAATATTTTATACCTGAAATTCTGAACTCTCAGCACTCCCCTCTACTCTCACCCTGATGTCTGGAAGCCTGTACTCCATGGAGTCCAGATTCTTGGGCATTTTCTTACAGGTGTAGACAAGGCATGGGCTATGGCAGGTCTGTGCTGATTCTGTGGCATGGGTATAAAGAGAGGATTGTGGACTGAAAGGGAGAGGGAGAAGCAGTGCCCTGCAGTACAGAGCAGCAGCAGCAGCAGCTGGAACATTAGGGCTCACACACCTGTAGATATTTTGGAGAGATACTCCCTGCCTCTCTCAGCAACCAGAAAAAGCCAGGCCTCTATTCTGATGGCAGCCACTGGCATAACAGATCTGGGATGGAAATGCAGGCCCCATGAGTAAAGAGTATGCCTGAGGCAGTACCGGCCTGGGTGGGGCATGACAGAGAGGAGACTAGAGATCGCATACTCCCAGGGTGGGACTGAGTAAGAAAGTCCTGCGTTAGTGAGCCCAAGAAGTACCTGGCCCACAGGGGAACATAGCTGAGACAAAAGCAGGTGAGGCTACAGCACCAGCCCAGGGGGAGGCAGGAACTGGGAGCTGAGTATGAGCTCTAACTGCTCTCACCCCAACACAGAGTGCAGCCAAGACAGAGACACCAGCTCCATGAGAATTGGTGCAATGGCAGTGGCACAGGGTGGGCTGAGTTGCAGTTTCTGTGTACTCAAACAGAGCCTGGCCTGCAGGGGAATATAGCCAGACAGAAATCCTATTTCTGCAAGAATATAAGTGGCAGCAACATAAATCTGGGGTGGGGCTGGAACTGAGTGAACCACTCCAGCCTTCATTAAGCACTTGAGGTTGTCAGGCCTCAGCTCCCCCTGCCGGATAGTGACTGAGAATGGTGGCCTGGCCAAGGAGACATAGATCTCCCTGTGACTCAGGCAGGTACGACCCCCTGGAGCATCTGCTCATTGGAAGGAACGGGTTACAGCCCTGCAGGGTTACCAGTGACAGAGGTGCAAGATGGGGAAGGAGGCATCAACCTTCCCAGATTAATTTGTGGGTCCTTCTGACCTCATGGAGCAGTGGAGAGAGTCATACTTAAGCTACCAGCAGATCCCTGCTATCTATTTGCTGGAGACCGGTGCTGGCTGTGACAATTGATTTGAACTTCTTGAACTGGACCAATCACCTGAGGGCTATCCAAAGTGGTACCCTGGGTGTGTGGTTGTAGGAAGGTTTTATTTTCCTTTTCTAGTTGTTGCCCATAGTGGGCAGGGTGACTTAATTGCTGGTATTTCTCCACAGCTGAGACTTCAATACAGAGTAACTGATTCACTAGGGTAGGACAGAGACCAGCTGAAAACAAGACAGAGCCACCTAGCCTCACCACACCAAGCAGGTCCCCAGGGTCTCAGGCTGTAGCACTGTACAGGTCCTTTGCAAAGCTCGGGGGCAAAAGGTACAGATACCAGTCCCAGCTCTTGGGAAAATGGCTGGTTAATCCCTCCTACAGGAGCCCACAACTCAACTTTACCTTATCTGCTCATCTAGCCAAATGGTGTAACATAATCATGGGGAAGAATCAGTAGAAAAACTCTGGCAACATGAATAATCAGAGTAGATCAACTCCCCCAAGGAATGACAAGGTGAACACACCAGAAGATTCCATTCATAAACAAATGGCTGAGATATTAGAAATCAAATTCAGAAGTTGGATTGCAAATAAGACTAATAGAATAGAGGTACAGTTGGAATTAGAAATTCAAGGAGCATTTCAAAAGTCATCTCAAGAATTCAATGAATTCAAAGACAAAATCACCAAGGATTTTGACACATTGAGACAAGAACTTGCAGCCTTCAAAGATCTGAGAAAGACAGTAGAATCCCTTAGTAATAAAGTAGAGCAGGCAGAGAAAGGATTTCTGACATTGAAGACAAAGCTTTTGAACGCTCTCAAATGTTCAAAGAGGAAGAGAAATGGAGAGTAAAAATGGATCATTCTGTCAGAGAGCTCTGGGATAATTTGAAGAACTAATATTCACCTTATAGGAATTCCTGAAGGTGATGAGGTGGCTTCAAAAGGCCCAGATGCTCTACTTTATGAGATAATCAAGGTGAACTTCCCAGACATGACAAGAGATACTGAAATTCAGATAGCAAACAGTTTCAGAACCCCAGCATGATTCAACCCAAATAAGGCATCTCCCAGGCACAATATAATTCACCAAAGTTAATATGAAAGAGAAAATTCTGTAAGCAGCCAGACATAAGGAAACCATAATCTACAAGGGGAAGAATATTAGAATGACTGAAGATCTCTCCCCTGAAAACTTTCAAGCTAGAAGAAGGTGGTCATCGACTTTTAATCTCTTAAAACAAAATAATTTTCAACCCAGGATCCTGTATCCAGCAAAACTGAGTTTCATTTATGATAGAGAAATTAAACACTTTAATGACATTCACATGTTGAAGAAATTTTCCATAACTAAACCAGCTCTCTAGGATACTCTCAGACCTATCCTCCATAAAGACCAGTGCAATCCTCCACCACAAAAGTTAACTCACTCAGAAACTTTTGATCAAATTCCAACTTCTACAGTGGCAAAAGGATTAAAAATGTCCACTGGATGTTCGAAAAACTTGATACCCAAAATTCTACCAGGCTTATCAATATTCTCAATTAATGTGAATAGTTTAAATTGTCCTCTACAGAGGCACAGGTTGGCTGACTGGATACAAAAACTCAGGCCAGATATCTGTTGCATACAAGAATCTCATCTTACCTTAAAAGATAAATATAGACTCAAGGTGAAGGGATGATCATCAATATTTCAGGCAAATGGAAATCAGAAAAAAGCAGGTGTTGCAATGTTTTTTGCAGATACAATAGGCTTTAAATCAATAAAAGTAAGGAAAGATAAGGATGGTCACTTCATATTTGTTAAGGGTAACACTCAACATGATGAGATTTCATTTATTAACATGTATTCACCCAACCAGAATGCGCCTCAATATATAAGAGAGACTCTGACATGAGCAACTTGAATTCCTCCAGCACCATAATAGTCAGACATTTTAATACTCCTTTGGCAGTGTTGGGTAGATCCTCCAATAAGAAACTCAGCAAAGAAATTTTAGACTTAAACTTAACCATTTAATTAACAATTGGATTTAACAGATATCTGCAGAACATTTCAGCCTAACAAAATTGAATATACATTCTTCTTATCAGCACATAGAACATCCTCCAAAATTGATCACATCTTCAGTCACAAGTCTAACCTCAGCAAATCTAAAAGAATAGAAATTTCCTTGCATCTGCTGAAACTATCATGGAATAAAAGTTGAACTCAGTAACAACAGGAATCTGCATACTCATACAAAATATGGAAACTAAATAACCTTATGATGAACCATAGCTGAGTCATAGATGCAATTAAGAAGGAAATTACCAAATTTTTGGAACAAAATGATAACGAAGACACAAATTACTAGAACCTCTGGGATACCACAAAGGCAGTCCTAACAGGGAAAATTTTAGCACTGTAAGTTTTCCTTAAGAGAACAGGAAGAGAAGGAGTTAACAACTTAATGGGACATCTCAAGCAACTGGAAAAAGAAGAACATTCCAACCCCAAACCCAGTAGAAGAAAAGAAATAACCAAAATTAGAGCAGAATTAAATGAAATTAAAAACAAAAAGAATATACAACAGATCACAAAATCAAAAAGTTGTTTTTTTTGAAATGGTCAATAAAATAGATAACCCTTTGGCTAACTTAACCAGGAAAGAAGAGTAAAATCTCTAATTTTATCAATCAGAAATGGCAAAGACAAAATAACAACAGACTCCTCAAAAATTCAAAAAATTCTAAATGAATATTACAACAAACTATTCTCAGAAATATGAAAATTTGAAGGAAATAGACCAATACTTGGAAGCATGCCACCTTCCTAGACTTAGCCAGAATGTAGTGGAAATGTTGAAATAGTATCAACTATACAAAATCACCCTAAAAATAAAAGCCCAGGACCAAATGGCTTCACATCAGAATTCTACCAAACATTTAAAGAGGAACTAGTACCTGTATTACTCAAGCTTTTCCAAAATGTAGAAAAAGAAGGAATACTACTCAACACATTCTATGAAGCAAACCAGGAAAAGACCCAACAAAAAAATTACAGACCAATATCACTAATGAATACTGATGTAATAATATTCAACAAGATCCTAGCAAACAGAATCCAGCAACATATCAAACAAATTATACACCATGACCAAGTGGGTTTTATCCCAGGGTCTCAAGGCTAGTTCAGTATACCTTAAATAGATTTATTTAAATCTATATGTATAGTTCATCACATAAACAAATTAAAAAACAAAGACCATATGATTCTCTCAATTGGCGCAAAAAACCTTTTGATATTATCCAGTATCCTTTCATGAACAGAACACTTAAGATAATTGGTACAGAAGGGACATTTCTTAAACTGATAGAGGCCATCTACAGCAAATCCACAGCCAATATCATATTGAATGGAGTTAAACTGAAATATTTTCCACTCAGATCAGGAACCAGACAAAGTTGCCCATTGTCTCCACTGCTTTTCAACATTGTAATGAAAGTCTTAGCTATTGCAATTAGGCAAGAAAAGGTGTTCAAGGGTATCCACATAGGGTCAAAGGAGATCAGCCTTTAACTCTTCACAGATGATATGATTATATATCTGGAAAACACCAGGGATTCTACTACAAAACTCTTAGAAGTTATCAAGGAATACAGCGGCGTCATCTCAGGTTACAAAATCAACACTCATAAATCTGTAGCCTTTATATATACCAATAATAGTCAAGCTGAAAAAACAGTCAAGGACTCTATTCCTTTCACTGTAGTGCCTAAGAAGATGAAATATTTGGGAGTTTACCAAACAAAGGACATGAAAGTTCTCTTAAAAGAGAACTATGAAACTCTAAGTAAAGAAATAGCTGAAAATGTTAACAAATGGAAAAACATACCATGCTCATGGCTAGGAAGAATCGACATTGTTAAAATGTCCATATTACCCACTATTAAATCTCCATTGTCATACTTTAAAGATCTTGAAAAATAATATTTTAAATTAAACATGTCCAGTTCCTATAGTATGTTTTGCACATTTTATGTTCTAACTCCTTCACTCTCTTTGTTGCTTTTCTACAAATGTACTTAATTTTTCTGCTCTTTAATAGCTACACTAAGGACTGGACAATTCCCCTTTGTCCTGGAATGCTGTCTCCTTTCCACCTGGAAAAAAAATGTTTTTAAGGGTTTTCTTCTTCCTGGGTTTCAAAGCACCAGAAAAGATGTTGGGGGTAAGGAGTCCCAGTTCCCTGAACCCATCTGACATTATTGGATTATTTGGCTGAACTAGAAGGTTCAAAGTTATGGGTGACTATCAAAAGCAAAAGTGGAGTAGAAACTGAAAATAAAACCAAAGCACCTCAGGCAGTGTGGATAGAAGCAAAAGTAATCTACACAAATTTCAGGGTAACAAAGAGAGATTTTATTTAGGAAGAACAAAGAGCAGCATGCGACTTAAAACCACAAACAAGCAAGTAGTTGTGTATTTTGGCAGACAATAAATTGTATGGAATAAAAACAAAGTAAAGAGCATAGGTGTTTGATACGTATAGTAGATTCCTATTATTGCTTTAAAAAATCACACAGAGTTGGCACCTTAGAACAACAGAAATCTATTTTCTTATGTTTCTTTAGGCCAGAAGTCTGAAACAAGGTTTTGATAAGACTACACTCATACCTGAAGCTGTAGGAGTAGCAACTGTTTCCTGCCTCTTCCAGCCTCTAGTGGCTACTGGCATTCTTTGGTCTGAGGCCACATCACTCCAATCTTTGCCTCCATCTTCATGTGACCTTATCTTCTGTGTATGTCTAACCTCCCTCTGCCTCTCTCTTACAAAGGTACTTGTGGTGCTATTTAGGGCCCACTGGGACCATCTAAGATAATCCCAAATCAAGATCCCTAAATTAATCTCACCTGTAAAGACCTTCAAAATAAGGTCACATGTGCAACAAGTTCAAGGGATTAAGATGAGGCCATATCTTGGGGGACCATTATCAGCCTACCACAGTATGTATGTTTTACAAGGTATGGGTGCTAGCATTACTGATAAAGGTGATTTTTTTAACAGAGACTAGAATAAAGAGGGAAATTAAGCTATGAAAATGGTTTGGGGAAGATGAGAAGATCAGCGTAGGCAGAAAAAATAGCCAATGGGAAGCTTGTGAGGTGAGGACCTATTAAGCTTGTCCAAGGGACTGCAGAAAGGCTGGAAGGGCTGGGGAGAGGAAGTGGGTAGGAGAGTGTTAGGTGATGAATATTGACAGAGAGCAGAAAAGCCAGCTCATGTAGTTCTCCCTGGCTATTGTTAGAATGGAGGCTGTTACTCTGAGTGAGATAGAAGATACTAGAGGCTTCTGACCAGTGGAGTGAGAAGGTATGACATAGATTTTTGTTGTTGTTGTGATGGTGGTGGTTTGTTATTTATTTACTCATTTAGTTTTATTTTTTAAATTGGCAAACAAAAATTATATATATTTATCATGCAAAACATGGTGTTTTGAAAAATGTACACATTGAGGAATGGCTTAATTGAGTTAATTAACACATGCATCTTCTCACATACCTATTTTGAGGTGAGAACACAAAAGCTCTCCTAGTGATTTATGAAATATGATACCTTGCCTATTAATGATAGTCACCATGTTGTACAATAGATCTCTTGAACCTATCACTCCTAACTGAAATTTTATATCCTTTGATCAACATCTAACCAACCCCCCATCCCTATAGCTCCTGATAGTCACCATTTTACTTTCTATATAGGCACTTCTCAGAGGAAGACATATAAATGGATAACAGGAGCCAAAAAGGGTCAACTTCACTAATCATCAGAGGAATGTAATTAAAACCACAATGAGATATCACCTCATACCTGTTAGAATGGCTATTATAAAAAAAAATTAAAGATAACATGTGTTGGCCCACAATGTGGAGAAAAGGAAACACACACTCATGGTGGGAATGTAATTAATAGGTCATTATGGAAAACAGTACGGAGGGTCCTCAACAGAACTGGCAATCCCACTACTAGTCATACATCTAAAGGAAATGAAATCAGCGTGTTGGAGAGATATGCTCACTCCATGTACAATGCAGCACTATTCACAATAGCCAAGAAAAAGAATCAGCCTAAGGGTCCATCAGTGCTTGAATAGAGAAAGAAAATGTCTATTATATGCAGTGGAACATTATTCAACCACAAAAAAGGAAATCCTGTCATCTACAACAACATGGAAGAACCTGGAGGATGTGATGGTTTTTGTATGTTTTAAAGGCTCACTCTGGTGTTGGCTTTGGTCACAGACTGAAGAGGGATGATGAAAGAAGTGGTGAAGCAGGTCAGCAGAGTATTGTAACAGCACGTGTGAGGCAAGAGGATGACTTGGAGCATCCAGGATAAGCCTCTACCCAGAAGGGGAAATGTTTCTCTTCCCTCATTACATTCCCAACAAATAATGTTATGAAGTTATTTTCTCATCTTTTCCCCATTGAGCAGGTACAATGGTTAACCTATCTTTTAATATTTCCCTCAGTAAAAAATTTATTCATTTCATGTCAACCAAATGATAGTTCTGAAACATAAATCTGCTCAGATAACTTCCCTTCTTTAAAACTATCTAGTTCTGCACTCCATTAAAAATAAAACCCAGACTCCTCGTTGTAACTAAAAAATATGGCTCCTGAGCATCTCTTCAATATCACCTTCATCAGCAACTGTCCTTCTAGTTCACGATGCTCCCATAAAACTGGTCCTCTTTGTCTTCCTGAAACATCCTAGCTAGTGTCACATTAAAAAATATTGGACCAGTAGTTCCTTCTGTCTAGACTACTCACCACATGATCGCCACATTACTCCATTATTATCACTGAATCTCAACTCAAAAGTCATCTTAGATTTACAGTGTGCTTTCTTGACTATCTCACATAGATTTTCAGTTATCATGCCGCATCAGTCAGTTTTATTTTTATCTTCATTTATATCACCACTGGACAGTTTCTTGTTGAATTATTTATTTATTGCTTATCTCACTTCCCACTGTCATTCATCAGAATACAAACTCGATGAAGGAAGGGACTTTTGTATTAAATATTTTGTTAAATGCCAATCCCTAGTATCTAGAAAAATGCCTGGAACCTATAATCTATCAACAAATGTTAGTTATATAAAAGAATAAATTAAGGATGACAAAAGAACACGTTTATTAAACACTTACTATATGCCAAAAATGTTGCTACCAACTTTATGTAGATGATTGTAGTTATTTGTCAAAGCTGACTTGGAGCTAGTATCCTTAGCCTCCACTCTGACAACACTTTCTCCTTTATGCAACTTCTTCCTGTCCTCCCACCTCCAACCTCCGTCCCCATCCCCTGTCACCTTTCCCTGTCTGCCATTTACGGCCACTAGGTTCATCTAAGTTTGTAAATCTGCTATGATTTTTCTTACCTTTGTGCCTTTGGACCACCTGTTGAAAATCCCTTTCCTCTTTACTGAACACATTTTACTTCTCCATGGAGTTTAAACAAAGACATCGTGTTGTCCCCTTCGCTCTGTCAGCCATGCTGGGTTCCGAGTAATGGGGAGACAATGGCATACAAGATAGGTGTGGCCTGCTCTCCTTGAGCTTCAAATCTGACGGAGGTGAATGGACAGAAAAACCTTTCAAATAGACAAACTGGAATTTTTAACTGTAAAATCTGGCCTCAAGCAAAGATAAAGCAAGCCAGAATCTGATCTTCAACAGGCAGTCTAGAAGCTTCTTACAGGAAGTGGCTTCTTCACTAGAAATCCCTCCCTGATCTCTCTTCTCTATGTTCTCGTAACATAAAATGCTTTAACACCATCATAGCTTTATTGTGTTTTTTAAATTGCCCATTTATTCGAGCAACTCCAAACAATGTCTTATTCATTATAGTATTGCAGGAATTATCACAGGTTTTAGTCTGTAGTGGATAGGTCCCCAATAAATATTTGTTGAGAAATATTTAAAATAAATGAAAAACATAATATAATAAAAATAATTACTACTTCTAGAGTGATTGGTTGAACACAAAGCTCTGTAGATGAGTTTGAGGATTGTGTAGAGTGGAATTAATTCACATAGCTTGGCCCCTCTAGTACTAATGCAACCCGAGAATATACCAGTTCTTTTTAGTGACCATGTCACACTACAATGATAAAGCTGGAAACAGGTAAAAAAAAAAAAATCACGTTATCACCCTGCAAAACATATCTGTCAGTATCAGTAGCAACTGACACATATGCGTATTTATGAATAATCTCGTTTTCCAGCTTCAAAGAGTAACTCAGATTATAGGACAGGCTGAACCTCACTTAAAATTTCATCGATTTTTGTATTTCACATGTCAATTTTTATATTGTTTAAACTCTTTTTTCATGCTTAATTTGCTTCTTCATTTGGATAATGCTAATGGGCTGTTATTGACTAGTGTCTCCAGTCCAGTTCACCGCACACTGGGCAGTATTCACAAAATGCTCCTTACATGCCAGCTGAAATTGGTAGTGCTTTGAAGGCAGAGAGCCAAATTCATCAAAAGGATAATGGCTAAATATATTTTGTTTTGTTTTCTGAATTTTAATGACTGAATGGAAGACTTATTCATTATTTATCTATTTTTGAATTTTATCAAATAGTTCTCGTGGTAATTACCCTATCTCTGTATTTATAGAAAAGTGGCACATTATCAAGATAATAGCCTGATTCCATATTTATGAAGTATCTGTTAAAATTATAAATATAGATACATGGAACGATGTGATTAACGCCAGGGAAAGCCACTTATAGGTTAAAAATGGGGGGAAAACTACAACTAGCTAGCACCTTTGATACAATTAGTATTCTGTATTTCAGCTCCATTTGGGGGAAAAAACACATAATTCTCTGTTAAAAAATGCAATTTATCTTAAAGGGAAATGTGAGCTTATTCTTAATCAACAATATAACAGTAAAAAAAATACAATAGGTATTTCATTGTAGTCTGCCTAAAAGTGAAAAATACAATAAGTATTTCATTATAGTCTACATTAAGCTTCATATTAAGTTACAATGGACTTCATGATTTTTTCTCCTTTGATATAAAAAGGTTAAATTGAACTGCAGCTATAGATGTTAGTGATTTTGTATTTCTACACTTCAGTTATCATATTTCTGAAAATTCTTATTATGCTCATCATTTTAAAGAGAAACATCAAGTAAATCCCATTTTTATGGAGTGGGAATTTGAAAAATGAAAAAGAAACAAAGGCAAATCTACTTTTAAAGGACAATGATTCAGGAATAGAGAATACAGAATGATAAATTTCTAAGACATCTGAACTTTCCTGCATTAGAAATAAAAGCATATAAAATTGTTATTTATCGTTATTTTAAATTTGTAAATACTTGCAGTTGAAGACTGAGAAATGTACACAATCGTTTATTTACATTTTTTGACAAATTCAACAGGTTTTGTTAACTCAAAGGTCATCAATTATATTTTTCTACTAAATATATATAGCGTGTGTTTATGTATATGACTGTTTTATGCTTTTTTTACTGATTAAAAATGGATTTTTATTATGAAAATAGAATGAGTGGCCTTTCCCCCCAAAATTAATGAAATTGAACTTCACTTAAACTCCTATTTGGAGTTTGCCATACAGGTTTTCTAAATAAAGGCCAGATGGAGCTTTTATGAAATTTAATCAGTTGAGCTTCTGACAATAATCTTCCTCACTTAGCGATCATTCTGTTCAGGCATGCTACCTGTTGTTCACCACAAGAACAAGAACTACTGAATCCCTGCAATTTGACATCTTCTAAATCCAGCACTTCAAAAATTTAACAAAAGGAATAATTTGAGGTACACTGAACCTTTACTATTAAATTTTTTTCTTTTTTTTGAGACCAAAGTCTCAATCTATCACTCTGGATGGAGTGCTATGGCATCATAGCTCACAGCAACCTTGAATTCTTGGGCTCAAGCAATTCTCCTGCCTTATAGCCTCCCAAGTAGCTGAAACTATAGGCCTGTGCCACCACATCTAGCTAATTTTTCTAATTTTAGTGGAAATGGGGTCTCACTCTTGCTCAGGCTGGTCTCAAACTCCTGAGCTTAAGCAATGTACCCACATTGGCCTTCCAGAGTGCTATGATTACAGGTGTGAGCCACCATGCTTGGCCTATTAAATAAATTTTGAACAGTTACTCAACTATATTCTCCTGGGACAAATACCATTAATTATCAATCCAATAATATCTACTAGGGCAGTGGTCCTCAACCTTTTTGGCACGAGGACTGGTTTCATGGCCAATTTTTCCATAGACATTGGTGGATAGGGGTTGGGGAGATAGGCAGAGCTCAGGAGGTGATTCCAACCATGGGGAATGTCTGGTGGTTATAAATATAGATGAAGTGCTTGTAGGAAGGGTACGGAAGGGTGGATGGGTGGTGGGAGGGTGACTGGAAATATCACCTATATGGTCTGTCTAACAAGGGTTTGAGTGAACTTTTCTAGAACTAGAGTATAAATGTTTTAACACAATAACTAAGTAAATGACACAGAGTCTATGTTAACCAGTTTGATGAAAATATTTCAAATTGTATATGAAAACACTACACTGTACCCCATGTTTGCATTAATGTATACAGCTATCATTTAATAATAAAAAAAGAAAATAAATAAATATAGATGAAGCTGCTTCCCTTTATGGCCCACTGCTCAAGTTCTGGTGTGTACCTTGGTTCCTAAGTTTCATGGAATACAATTTTCCCCCAGGAGTGAGGCAGTGATGTATGGAGAGGGCAGGGGGCATTGTGGTGAGGAGAGATGGAGCTCTGTGGCCAGATGCCTAACAGACCTCAGACTGATGTTGGTCCCAGGCCTAGGGCTTGGGGATCTCAGTACTAGGATATTAGCAAAAAATCTTTAATTCTGCATATGGGTATTATCTTTTGGGATTCTAGTTTAGGCCTCTTCCTTTCTTTGCTTTGTTTATGTAGCTTTATATACTAATCTACTTATCCTATAAGATATACCATCCTAAGCTGGTGAAAGATGACCCTGTGTCAGAGCTGATAGACTCATTGAAGAGGTACTTGTAATAAAAGCTTTACTTTAAAACATTTTATTAAATTTGAAAGGCTTGTAAACTTGCAAACAATTGCAAATATATCAAAGAGATCATTGTTTTTACCGGAATTGTTGAAGAATAAGTTGTTGACCTAAGCCTCATTACCCTTGAAATGTTAGTGTGTATTTCCCACAAATAAGGACATCCTCTTACATAACCACAATACAACCATGAAAATCAGGAAATTAATACTGATGAATTACTGCCATTTAATCCTCAGCTCTTGTTCAAAATTTTCCAGTTGTTCTAATAATGTTCTTTACAACAAAAGGATTAGTCCCCTTCATACGGAAACAACTCCTCAATTTCAACTGTCATGGTCTTAAAGCTTTTGAAGAGCATAGGCTGGTTATTTTGTGGAATGCCTCTCAAGTTGGGGTTTGTCTGATGTTTCCATATGATTAGAAATGGATTATACATTTTTTCCACGAAAATTACAAAAGTGATACTATGATTTTATCGTGTCTTATCTAGGGGTGCATAATTTTCATGGTTTCACTATGCCCGGTATTCATTTAGACACTTATTTTAGGCAGTGTCTGCCAGGGTTCTCTACTTCAGAGTTACTCTTCTATTTTACTTAGAAAGTATTTTCAGAGGTACTTGGAAGCTACATAAATGCCATGTTCCTCATTTAAATGTATTTATTTGTATCATTTCATTTTTTCATTTATAAGGAGATTCGTGCTTTCCAATTTTATTCAGAGGGTTATAGTTTCTTAAAAGCATTGTTTGTTTTGACGTTAATTGTCCTATATTTGATGAATGGCAGCCCCTTTAAGTTGCCCTCTATATCCCTGGAGGTATTTCTGTCATTCTTTAAGCGTTTCATTCATGTTCCAGATTAATCTTGTGCTTCCATTGCCACAGTCCGGGTCTAAATCATTTTTCCAAAGATTTTTGACCTTCTTAGTGGAGAAAGCTATTTAGCAGCCAAGATCTGGGAGAGAGGAGAGTTCACTACTATTGGGATGTGCTGTTTCCAAGTCCTTTCAGGGTCAGTGGACAAGGTGAGAGGAATGTGTTTGTAAATTCCATATTTTATCCTATGCCCTCCACACAGATACTTCCAATTCTAATCCTAAACCACAGGGTTTGTTCTAACATCTTGCTTTTGGTATTGGTGGCCCCATTTCCTAACAATGGGAAACCCGAATCCAGTATCATCCCCATATTCTCCTTTGTCAATCTCTGTGTATAACCAATCTTTCCCCTCTGTTGCCTGTCCCACCCCTGCATTCAGACACTCCTCATCCTGTAGGAAGGGCATATGGCTGCCCCTTTCACCCTTCCTTGGTCTCTGAAATACCAGCCAGGTCACTCCCAGTCACAGATGTCTTCTTGACCCTGCTCGGTCTCTGGCACACTGCATTAGGCCACTCCTCACTGCAAGGATGCCCCTTCTCCTCATCTGGGCTACAGTGGCTCCCACTCCCCTTTGGCCCCAGAACATCTACCTTGTTCTGACACACCCCAAGGGATTCTGTTTAGGAAAAGAAGGAAAAACGAAGAGATATAACAAACAATTTCAATGGGCCGAGACCTTCTGCCTTGTAATGTATAAGTTTCCTCAACATTATTCCAAATTTCATGGGGTTTTATTTGACCCTGAATAAGTCAGGGTGGAAGCCCGTGATGGCAGAGAAAAGCCACTTTCTCCACTGTGAAAACATGTTCCCCAAATGGCCTTTGTGAAAATTTCCCTATCAAATACCTGTATATTCCCTCTGAGAATGAAGTAGAATTCATTTTGTCAAATCTTTATCACTTTATATGAAAAAGGCAGAGCTTGGGGGCTGACAGCTGCCTGGAAAGTTGCCCTCAATTATTTAAAAAGTACTCTCCTTTAGATGGTCTCCCATCTTTGCCTATAGAAAGGCACTTGGGGTCAGCAGCTGAGCTTAAAAAGAAATGTCTGTGGCTTCCCTGGCATTTTACAGCTTATCTATTCGAGCAGGTAGTAGTGAAGAGACTCAGTTCTGTCGGTATCCACCACTTGTCTCTACCCCTTACTAGCTGTGCGACTTCCCATGGCTCAGCTCTTCCAAGCCAATTTACTGATCTATAAAACGAGGATGGCCACTGCATCCAGCTCATGGGATTCAACGAGGACCTGCATACAGAGTGCCTTAGAAATAGGAAACCAATGGGGTTATTTATTGTTAGCATTAATATAGAAATTGTCACAATTCACACCTCTTGGGGGTGGGACACAATTATAAGAGGGACTGTACCTAACAAATGCAATCAGCATAACCTAATTCTTGGGCCCTCAGTGAATCCCAAACAATAGAAAAATTGTCACAATTTTTCTTTGATGCAATACTTTGATGCAAGTATTGATTAATTAATTTTTACCCTCTAACAAATCAGGAATGAAAACACTAAAATGATGCTCCCGACTTGAGCAAGGGTTGATTTATCTCAATGAATAACCCCCACCCTGCCCATTCTGTCTAGTGCTAAAGTGGATCCTTTCAGGAGATTTCCAGGGGATGGTTATTGGATGTGTTCTATACCCACAAGTTTAGAAATAGTGATAACAACACTGCTCACAGTTAGGATAGAAATATAGAAAAGCATTTAGATATGTTCTGTGTCAAAGACTAACATTGACGTGGCCCGAGAGATTTCAGCTGGATTTACCCGATCGGATGTCCAGAGGGGACATCGTCAGTTTGCTGCAGCCACATCAGGCTGTGCTGCCTCCACATTTCTTGGGAGAGGGTTCAGATCGGGCCGGACGGATACTCGGCCCTTGGGCAAAGAAGCTGATGCAAGGACTCAGTTCAGGCGCGGAAGCATCAGTTGTGACACACTTCGTTTCACATTGTTCAAGACAACTTTAGAAACGCTCCTGTTCCCTTTAGGTTCTTTCCCACATACCTGTTTACTGAGCAAGCTGTAACAGAAACCCGAGTCTGAGGCACCATGCTCAGATCTCCCCTCGGTCATCTCTGCTGAGACTGCCTGGTCCGGGGGAGTTTGGCTTCTTCTGTGGTTTGGGTCCCTGTCTTGTCCAGTCATTCTTTAGTGCCCGTGACTTTAGCAGGGAAAACCTTAGCAATGTGGTTTTTATCCACACATGGGTTAATTCATTCACTAATTTGTTTAACCTATATTTATTAAGCATCACTCTGTGTTAGACACAGGGAAAGGTGCTAAGGATATAACTATGGACTGTCTGGCACAGTCTCTACAGCATCACTGAACTTTCAGTCTAATCAAGGACAAATGGGCTGAACCTAAGTGACCCCAGACAGCACCAGCACACAATCATATTGGCATTAAATGACCAGATTTCCCACTGCCCCTGCAGACCCACGCTCCCTTCCTGTTCACCCTGATCCCTGCCCTGGAGGATGACCCTCAGAGAATAAGTCAACAGTCCCCACACCGTCTGCCTTCTGCTTCTCTTATACCCGCACCTTTGTAAATATGACCTTTATAAATAAATCCTCCGTGCATTCTCCTATTTGACTGTGCCTGTTTCCCATTGGGAACTTGACAATCACACAGAATCACCCTTTTCTATGGGGCTCATTAAAAACATCTCACAAAACTTTAAAAACAAATTCATGCCCCTTGGGCTGCGTTTTCCCCTATCAGGCTTCCTTTGGCATCCCTAGCCTCAGCTGTGTATTTGGAGACTCTCTTTTCTCTGACTAGCATCCTACCCCTTCTCTAACCATCACTACCTCCGGGGTACTCAAGAGCTGCAGAAACACTCCAGGTACAAAACCAGCACTGCCTGATCTTCAGTCAAGGCCCACTCACCCAGGAAACACAACACCTAAATGCAGGTAGGGCCCTATGAAAACCCTTTCGTTTATTTTAAAATCAGAAGAAAAAAATAAACTTTTAGGTTAAAGAAAATGTTCTATTATACATGGTATTTTTCTGTATGTCAGTACTGGCAGGTGTGTATTTCTTGGCGGGGACGTGTGTGTGGTGTGTGTGTGTGTGTGTGTGTGTGAAAACAAAACCACCCAGTACCCAAAAAAGTCGTAATTCCTTCAGGTCTCAAAATCCATGCATGAATCCTGAAGGAAACAGGTTCTATTTCCCCCTTTCAAATATCTGACTCTTGTTCAAGCATCATGCTCCTTTCTTTGTTCATTCTCTGGGAGAAAACCAACCACGCTCAACTCACACATAAAGACGTCTTACAAGGCTACCAGTGATCATTTCATCCTATGTATCCAGCCAAGTCTAAACAACTTTGTGCTCAAGCTGAGACCACTTCTTCTATATAGCAACTGCAATGTCGGATGAAAGGAGCAAGATGATTAAATAAGTTCACAGGCGTTTTGGGATCATCTAACCCAAAGTCTGGGGGATTTCCAAGGGCTGGTAGAGGTTCCTAAACTGAGACTCATGGCAGGGGGAGGCTGTGAGTTAAGGATGAGGGCACCTGCTGAGGGAAGGGAGGTCTAAAGGCCCTGAAATGAGTGAAGGCAGGTGAGTTGGGGATCAGTGGTAGGAGGCAGGGAGAGAGACAGGGTTGAACAGACAGGGCCAACTCAGAAAAGGCCTTAGAGTGAGTATGGACATTACCCTGAGTGAATACCACACAGCTAGTTAGTTGAGTTAGTCTTGCATCTCAGAAAGGAATCCCTGGATACATTAGCAAGAATCTAGAGAACCAATAAGAATGGAGGCAAGCGTTGGCATGAAGACAGTGGACTGCAGATTACTGCAGGAGAAAGTAAGTTGATAGTCTGGCCTCATAAATGGTGGCAGAATTATCTGGTATTTACTTAATGAAATTTCTTAATGAATTAAAAGGACAATTGAGAGAGAAGGGAGTTTAATTCCTCCTAGACTTTCAGAGGTTTTAGAGACTCTGGAGTAGGAAAGAGTTGAGAGGCTGGTGAAACAGGATGGAATGGGACCCCGCCAGTCCCCCTGGCAGTGGGTTTCAGCCTTTAGCATTCAAACCTTCATTCAGTAGAAGTACCTGCTACATGCTAGGCAGTCAGGATGTTGTAAGGAATCAAGGGAAAGAAGAGGATTCCTGCTCTTTGGAGCTTCCAAATAGTGAGAAAGATGCACCTTAATCCAATGTACAACATCCACTGGAGTAACTCTAACTCTGACAGTGCATTCCAGAGGATCTGCTCTGGTTAGGGATGTGCAGGAGGATTTCCTTAGTAGAATGATGGTGAACTGACCTATGAGGAATGTATATACAAAAGAGAGAGTGGGTAGGCTTTTCCAAACAGATGGAACATTTTGTATAAAGGTTTGGCATAAAGCAAGGGAATTCAATCTATAGTCCATGGGCCGCAGGCTGATTTTGTGAGAACTTTTTGTTTTCCCTATCTGTGGTGTTAATATTATAAAAAGTATGCATGGATCTTTTTTCTGTTAATTGGCTTTCGTTAGTGTTTATGTATTTAATGCATAGCCCAAGTCAATTCATTCTTCCAATATGTGGCAGAGAGTAAAAAAGGTTGGACACCTCTGGAAAGCCAGACAGTGTGCAAGGCCTCCATGTAAGGGCGTGACAGGCTCATGGACGGTAAGGAGAAGGGTAAGACAGGATTGAGCTCGGGAGGTATACAGACACAAGAGAGGGGAGAGCCTCGATTTGCTAGGGTACCCAGTTACAGAAAGTATGTTCTGCAAGTTTGCCTTAAACACTGGCAGGGGAGGAAATATGCCAACCTGCATTTACTAAAGCTCTCTCTGACTGGGGGGTTAAGAATAAATAGAAAGATTGAAGAGCTGACAGTGGATGTCTGTCAGTAGGTGATTGCAGAGATCCCAGCAAGCAATGCCAACGGCTGGAGCTGCGTAGTGCTGGAGGTGGAGGATTCCTCACAAGCTTGGCAGATCTTCAGGAGGGGAAGTGAGCAGGACTGGACGCTGGATTGGTTCTGGGTGGTGAGGGAGAGGCGGAAGTTAGTGCCGGTGCCTGACGCATATGGGAGTGCCGTGCATTGAGGTAAGAATGCCAGGATGGGGCACAGGCATCCATGACAACGGGAGGGTGGGAGACTGGGGAGGGGAGGTTCAGGTCAGGCAGGTTGAGTTTGAGGTGCCTGCTTTGACTCTGAGCAATGATGTCTGCTGGGATGCTCATTGTGAACTTGTTATACAACTCTTGGGACCTGGTCCTTAACCAGAGCATTGCTCCTCTGAGGACACACTCTGCATTTTTCTCAGTCATAGGGGTGATTAATAACTATTCAAATAGTTGAAACTATAGCTCTTGGTGACAAATAAAGTCAGCTTTTCCTGAGGTGGAAAGTCAATAATTTCACTGCATAAGGATGAGTGACAATCTCTTCCCTGCTGTGGGCCTCTATCCCAGCTTTAGCTCAACGAATCTCTCATCCAGGATCTCTGAGGAGCAAAGCCTTTTCTTACTCCAAACGTAATGTGCTGTCTGCTCCTGGAATTTGGATTTGGCATTGATTAACCCTTGGATGGCTCCCCAATGCACTTACTTTATTATTATTTTATTCTTATTACTATCATTATTATGTTGAGACAGAGTCTCGCTTTGTTGCCCAGACTAGAGTGCAGTGATGGCAGCATAGCTCACAGGAACCTCTTGGGTTCAAGTGCTCCTCCTGCTTCAGCATCCTGAGTAGCTGGGACTATAGGTACCCATCACAATACCTGTCTAATATTTTCTATTTTTAGTAGAGATGGGGGTCCTTTTTAAAAGTTTTATTTTAGATTAATATGAAGGTACAACCAGTTAGGTTCCAATGTGTGTGTTTATCAGGTGAGGAGAGAAGTTGTGCCCCTCAGCCAGGAGGTGTGCCATATACCCTTACATTGGCCATTGAGAACCCACCAATCAGCTCGGCGCCTGTGGCTCAAGTGGCTAAGGCACCAGCCACATGCACCTAAGGTGGCGGGTTCGAATCTCCAGCCCGGCCCACCAAACAACAATGATGGCTGCAACCCAAAGATGGCCAGGCGTTGTGGCGGGCACCTGTAGTCCCAGCTACTTGGGAGGCTGAGGCAGGAGACTCCCTTGAGCCCAGGAGTTGGACATTGCTGTGAGCGTGATGCCATGGCACTCTACCCAGGGGGATAGCTTGAGGCTTTGTCTCAAAAGAAAAAAAAAAAAAAAAAAAGAGAACCCACCAATCCTCTTCACTCCACCCATCTCCCTGGTCCCTTCCCTTCCTGCATCCTCCCCTTCCCTTCCCCCTCCTTTTCTTTCTTCCCTCTCTCCTGCCTATCCCCCTTCCTTTCTCTCCTCCCCTCCCTCCCAGCTTGAATTCTTTTGTGTGGGTGTGTATTAGTTCAAGACAAGAAAGCGGGGGTATCTTGTTCTTGCAAAGGCTGGTGTCAAACTCCTAAACTCAAGCAATCCACCTGCCTTGGCCTCTCAGAGTGCTGGGTTTCCAGGCCTAAGCCACTTCACCCCCACTCAATGCACTTGTGATAAAATCCCAAGTCTGTGATTTGGCTATACCTATCCCCTAGGCCTCTCTGCAGTTTAGGCCCCTTGCTCACTTGGTTTTAGCTGCACTGACCTATTTTCAATTCCAAGCTCATTCCTGCTTGGAGACCTTCACGCAGGCTTTCTCTCACTCTTTTCTTGGCTACCCTCTCCCCAGCCTTCAGATCCCAACTTAAATGCCACCTTCTCAGAGATGTCTTCCCTGCCACCCACAGCCTCCCATCTAAATTAGCTCTTCCATCCATTCCTCATTCTCCGTCTCATGCTCGGCTCTCTTCTATAAAAGCACATATCACAGACAGTAGCTGTATAATTATTTGAGTATTCGTCTGATGTCTGTCTCCTCAACTTAGTTACGAGCTATATGACAGCAGGGCTCATGTCCAATAGGTTCTTAGACCAGCAATATATTGTGTTTTGAACAAACGAATGAAGGAATGAATAACTGAAGTGCCTTTTTTGTGCAGGCAGTAATCGAGACAGAGGGTTACATGAGATACAGGCTCTGTGCTGGAAGTCCAGTGGGCACAGGTAAACTGAGTCCCAGTATAGTGTGGCATGTGCGGCAATGGGTATATGCACAAATTGGCTGAGAGGCATACAGCCACTGCACACTGACCTCCCCCCCGCCCCGTGACCACTGGGAATGCTCCATAGATAGGTAGCATTTGATTTGGGTCTTTAAAAATGAGCAGGAGTCCCCTGGGTGGATGGGGAAGAAGGGGGAAGAAGAGCAAATAGACAGACGTTACAGCTTGTGTGAAGGTGAAAAGCTCTGAAAAATTGTGATGCTTTTTGGGAAACAGTGAAATGTCTGGCCTGTCTGAACATACAATGGAAGTAATGGAGAGAGATAACTCTGGTAAAGGGTGTCAGAACAATCTGGAAAGCCCCTGCCGTTTATTTAGGCATTATCTAACAGGAGATTTCTAAGCCAATTGTAAGGTGGTCAGGCTTCTGTCTTAGTAAGATGACTCTGGCGGGGGCTTGAGTGTGTGTGTGTGTGTGTGCTGGGGATGACCCCTGAAGTCCGGGACCTGGCACAGGAATTGGGAGCCCACGTGGGAGATGATACCTTGGCAGAGTCATGGGGAAAGGTAATGTGGGATGGATCTTTAGGAGGACAAATCACTAGGACTTGAACTTAATATTCTCTAAAGTCATTTTCAGCCTTAAAATTCCTTGCTCCACGTTATTAACTCCTATTGGCCTCAGAATTTGGATCAACTATATACCTAAAATGTTTCTGTTTTTCTGAAAGTAAACTCAAAGAAACTTATCTCTTAGGTAAAAACACAAATAACTATGCATTATACAGAAGAGTGTATGGTTTCCCTGGGAGGGAGCCAGAAACGCCATGAGGAAAGGCTCTGATTGGGTCACTTGGGATAGGATAGCAAAGTGGATACTTTCTGCTGAGTCTCAGGTCAAACTACAGGAATAAACCTACTCTGTTCTCTCCTGATGCCTGGGCCTGAGATAAATATACTGCGAGAAAAAAACTGTTCCACACTTAGTTTGGGACAGTGGGAGGAACGGACATCTCCATATCTCTCCTTTTTCATTGTTATGAATATGTATTTCTGATGTATAAATTTAGTGGAGTTTAATAGCAATCAATGAATGAATTTAGATGTAGTAGACTTATGAATTGCCAGAAGGCTAGGATGGAGTAGGAGGTAATATAAACCAAATGGTAGTTTATATTAAGCCTGGACTGGGAACCACAGAAAGAGAACAGATCTGAGGAACGTTTAAGCAAAGGAACCCATCTTTGAGTGGAATGAATACACATGAATTTGGGCGGACTGTTTAGGCAGGTGTTTATTAGGTCCCTGTGAAGCCCTTTTCTGACTGTCTTTAATGTATATTGTCAGGAGCCACCAAAGGTGGAAGAAATTCCTCCCTTGTTCCAAGGGATGGTCCCTTCAGGGTCTTGTCAAACAGCAGCACAGGACAGGGAGAGGAGAGTATGACCAGCCAAACTGTAACTGTTCATTGGCCTCCGAGAACATTTCCTGATCCTCGCCAACGCAGGATTTTTCTTTGTGTAGTGAAAAATAGTGGAAAAAATGTGTCCTAAGAAGTCATTTGAAAAAGTTGGGGGAGGGGGATGATGGCTTTAAATAGTCATTGGTTGATTTCTTTCACTCTCAGGAGAAGAAACATTTCTAAGAATAGTTTCCCTTATTTCCAGAAAAGCCTTTCTCTAGACTTCAAGCATCTCCAAGACCTTATCTTGTACTGGCAACAAAAACAGTGTATTAAAAATAGTTTTAAAACTATTTAGCTAAAGTTTGTAGCACATGATCCTTGCTTAACAGGCCTCATTTTTCTGCAATGATTTTCGCTGAAATAGATACAAAGTAACAGATTAATTGCTTTACTGAGAGTCTGACCTCAGAATCGTGGCCTTCTGAATAATTTTAACCTAGGCCATATGTCCACTTCCTTCCACTAATTAATTATTAGCTACTCATTTCTCATAGTTTCTACGCTTGATTCTGCTGCCGGCTCCCCTGGGCTGAGTCATTTAGTTTAAGCATCTTACTTTTCCTCATCCATAGAACAGAACTTATATCATAGCCTTCTATATGATTTACGTTATGAAAATTAACTAAAAACAAAAATGTGGTTTTTGGTGTTTGTGTGTATGTGTGTGCCTGCACATGTGTATGTGTGTGGGTGATGATATGGCTGCAAAATGCTTTTAAAGATGACCGGCTATTCTGCAAAATGTTTTTGAAGATGACCACCAAAGCTGTATTCCTATAGCTATACTATTACTGAAAAATTTACAACCATGTTTCCCTGAAAATAAGACCTCCCCCCAAAATAAGCCCTAGCAGGATTTCTATGCATTTGTTAAATATAAGCCCTACCCGGATAATAAGACCTAGTGTGGGCATGGCTATGCAGCATATCTGCATAGCCACACCCTGCATTTTGGTACAGAATGGTAAGGATGACTAGAATACCTTTTATCTGCCACAGCTCCTTTCTCTGAGTAGTTCTCACTTGTGCAAGTGCGTGTGGGATAAGTGCGGTTGCAGGCATCTTATTGTGCACATGCAAATGGCTAGGGGAAAGGAGTTCATGCATCACCAGCACCAGCTCCACCAACACAGTCGGCCCCCTCCTGTCAGGTTCCAGAAGAAGATGACTTAACTGTATTTGAATAAATGTAGATTGCTGTATTATACTTAATAAAAATAAGACATCCCCTGAAAATAAGCCCTAGTGTGTCTTCTTGAGAAAAAAATAAGACAGTGTCTTATTTTGGGGGAAACATGGAAGTTATTTATTTCATAAGTAATAAAATATATCTACTATACTTTCATAAAACCTTCAAGTCTTTGCAGTCATGAAGTCTAAGTTCAAATCTTCTCATGACTTTGGGAACCAGGGGTCACTGTTTCTAGTACAGCATCATCATTCAGAAAACATCTCCTCTACTCACCCTGTGTTTGTGACATTAGGTGGGTTATAACTTCTCTGTGTCTTGTTTTGGTCATTGACAAAATAGGAATGATAATAGCATTTTTTTCATAACTTTGTTATTATTCAAACTTACTGATTGGTGGATGTTGTTACCAAGAGGAGTCAAGAATGATTTCCATATTTCTGACAAGTATACCTGGGAGGATGTGGGGCCACAAATTGAAATATGGTTGCATTTGTCCATTTGCATTACTATAAAGAAAATGCCTGAGGCTGCATAATTTATAAGGAAAAGAGGCTTCTTTGGCTCCCAGTTCTGCACTAGAAGCATGGCACCAGCACTGACTTCTGGTAAGGGTCTCTGGGAGCCTCTAATCAAAGTGGAAGGCAAAGGAGGAGCAGCTGTATCAGCTGGTGAGAGCAGGAGGAAGAGGGGAAGGTTCCATTACATTAGCCATTATTAGAACTAATAAAGCAAGAATCCATTCATTACCTGGGGAGGCCACTAAGCTGTCCACCAGGACTGCACCCCCATGACCCCAACATTTAACACTGGGGGTTAAATTTGAGCATGAGAATTGATGCAGCCAAATATCCGAACCATGCCAGTGAACTATGGGAATATGAGCAGATATAAAATCCAAACCATGCCAATGAACTATGGGAATATGAGCAGATATAAAAGGAAGGCCATGGTCATGACGAGCTTATACAAGATGGCTTCCAATTCTGTTAGACGGGGGGGATGTTTAATGACGATTTGAAAATAAGCCTAAGACAAAAGGTTTTAGAGTCCATTTTCCTGAAATATTATGCTATATTGAATGGCTCAGGGAACTTTATATTATTAAAGGTAGACTTCCATGGAGTCCAACGTCCTCGTTTGACAATTGAGGAAACAATTCTTAAAGTGTGATCAGGTGGCCCATTATAATGGTGGCTTCCAAAGAACCAAGCTTACTGGTATTTATACATGTGTGGGGTCACTTCTTGAACCTATGATTCACTGTAATAACTGCCATTCAGCAAAAATGACACTATGGTACTTCTAGGCCTAAGCCTTAAGATGCCCTGGCAACTTCTGCTTTTGTGCTCTTGGAATTCCTTAGACCGCTAACAATCTGGCTGTATAGGAGAGGCCGCGTGGAGAGAGAGATGTCCTGAAACATGGCAGAGGAGAAGTCCAGCTCACCTGGGGCCCCAGTTGCAGGTGACCTGCTTGATCACCCCCAAGACTGGGCTTAGCTGAATCCTGTCAACCCAAAGAGCCATAAGAGGTATAATTTTTTTTAACTACTAAGTTTTTTCATGATTTATTACATAGCAATAGATAAGCAAAACAACGGAAAAGTTAGGACAAAAATCCAGACTTCTGAGTTCTAGAACAAAGGTCTTCTCGGGTAAGGAATTCATACTTTTAGCTGTTACTCTTAACTTTCCCAAATGTTTAATACAGAATGCAGAGTGAGCAACTGTATTTCTTTGTCCCTCATTTGTTCAATTGCACAGTTTGCTAATAATTAACTCATTAACTAAAACATTCTTTATATTCTGGGCTTAATGACAACTATTTATTATTTATCCATGAGATAGATCTATCCTTCCTCCATTTATCTATCCATTAATGTATCCATTCACCTGTGTATTACCCATCCATGTGTATCTAGACCACAATTCTTTATCCAAAATCTGTTTTACTTTGTAGCTTTCTGGGCCCTGAAGCCAAGTCTTGCCTTTCTTATCACCTCAATTTTAAGTCTTTAGAAGTCTCACAGGGAGATTATCAAGGGCAACAGTGTTAATGTGACTATTGAACGTCTAAAACTGTGATCGAATTTTAATTTTTCCAGAAACACGGTTGCTTGAGAAACATACCTGGAACTTCAAGATAATACTTAATCTTCTGAAAATAAACTATTCCCCAAGTAAGTGGAGTTTACACGATGACACTGTACCATACCTCAAGGAGGCAACGTTTTTGTGGTATCTGGTGTGTTTGACATAAATCATTTTCTCCTTTTAATTTGTTTATTTCATGGTGTGGAGCCCCATGTGTTTGGGGGGTTCAACATTAGATATCACCATAGAACAGCAGGAATCTTATTCATTTCTATATTGGAATTATATTTGTTTGGGAACTGCTCACAAGTCTGTCTCACGGCATCTGACAGCTTGACAGGGCTTGTTGCCATGGAAAACGTTTGTGATGTTATATAAATATATCCCTAGGTCATGAGTTGCTGTGTATTTTTTGGACATTGATGCTAAGAGGGAAATGACTAAACATCTTTTTTGGGGAAGGAAGAATAACATAGTAAACAAACAATAATAACAAATAATAAATAGATGTGTGCCCAGTCAACTGGTTTTCTATTTTCTTAAGCATTAGACTTAATTTCTCACAAGGCTTTTAGCTGTGAAAGTTCATTTATTGCAAAGGCTTTCCCCCCTTAAAAATATTCTTATTACCAGTCATTTTACAATATTAATGGTTCCACTATTAATAGACTGAGAGACAGGGGAGCTATTATTCTTGCTCTCTATCTGTTATTCCATTAAGTAAGACTGCCAACCTCTGACTGCTAGCAGCTCTATAATGAACCATGTGCTCGAGCCACGGGGTATATCCTAAGTAAAAGTTGTCCTCACATGTTGTTTTTGGTGCCTCTTCTGACTAGACAGGAAAAAGGTACAACAACAAGATGCAAGGGGGAAATGCTCAATTCGGGTCAGGATCTAAAATAAGTCGTTTTCTTTGGATTTGCTGGGAGGTGCAGAAGTGTTGGGGAAATGATGTGGAAAGTCATGGGTGAATGTCTGTCATTTGTCCCTTTCTGGTGACTGATGCCCTTTGTGTGAGCTCCAGTGGTCCCTGCGATCTGACATACACAAGCCTGTTATCCATGCTTGCTTTCTCTAACACGCTATCATTTATTCTACCTGTAATGAGACCTGCCAGCTTCTCATGCTTGGGCAAGCACTGACTACCTTAGGAGTAGTGTCAGCTGCCTGTTGGGAGGCTGCCTACACTATGATGCTGCGGCCTCTGCTGCTGCTCTCCCCCGGAGTCGATAACGGATGCTGCACATACCACCTCTTTATGCCAGAACAGAGGGCGTGCATGACCCTGATCTGTAAGAATGCCATCTTTCTCTAAGTAAATGTCAAGTGGATTTCTGCCCCCGAGTCTAGATCCATCGATGACTTGTAACATCAAATGTTTTTCACTAGACAAAAAGCCACGCACCTGCAAATTATGTGCTTTTAAAAACGGATTTACAGAAACCAGTTTGTTCTCTGATAATATCACTCCTATTCACTTAAATTATATTGGGCTTTCTTAAGTGGGAAGGAAAGACTGGAATTCGGCTATCGATTACCCTGGGTGTTGTACCTCATACTAAGATCGTGCCAACCAAGGCAACATCATCTCATGCATTTGCTATGTTAAAATTATACAGAAAGCATCGTCCGATGAGAAATGGTCTTAACTTTCTTTGGTTATATTTTTGTAAAAATGTTTTATTGGTATGCGTTCTAAAATGGTATGATATTCCTAAAATATGTCTGTATTGATCAGTACTCATCATGATTATTAAGATGAATTTGTTGTATGCTACAAAATTAAAAAAAAAAAGAAAAAGAAAAGTTGAGAGTATATTGGCAGAGAAAATACAATCTTATTTTGTTTTTAAGATGTTTGCTTTTTTATCACTGCAGAAAAATGTTTTGCAAACATTATTGCCTTTGTTTCTCCCACCCCCACGCATCATGCAAGGTATGTAGGCGAGTAATATTTTACCCCCATTTTGCAGATTAGAAAATGGAGATTTAGTTATGTGCTCAAGTCACACATCACGTACACGACAGAGGTCTGCTTTTCACTAAACAGCATTAACCTTGCTGGCAAGGTGTGCAGATCTTAATAGACACAGAATTGGCTCTGAGATGCTCAGCTGAGGACCTGTTTTCTTTAAGAAAACCTCAACCAAGGATGGAGCCAGGAGAGAAATAACTAGGTGGAAAGTAACTTCTGCATGGCTTTTTTGGCTCCGGCCGCCTACTGTGGAAATTGATCCAGGTAGAGGGTTGCCTACTTTGGCAACCTTTACCTACTGTGGAGGTTGCTCTCTTCGGGTGAGCTGCCCTGTTGTTTTTCTCTCTACAGGCTTCAAGCTTTCATTGCACTGGAAACTGAAGGAAGGGACAGAAATAGGAGGAATTCAGTGACTTTCAAACTAAGGAAAGCAACTCATTTTCTTTTTAAACATAGCCCTCTGACTAATTTTTGCTATAGTTTATCCTGGTAATTTCATCTGTAGAAGAATGAAGCAAAAGTAAGTTTTTGTTTGAATTATTTCTAGTCTCGATTTTACTGCCACAGATACGAGCATCAATTGAAGAGAGGTTAAAAAAAAGTAGATCCTCTAACACGAATGGATTTGAGAAAAAAAATTAACTTTTCTACCTTCCTTCTTTAATGTTAATGGTTTTAATAGATGATTTTTAACTTTTTAGATTAAATACTGTACCTTAGTTTCGAAAATAATGGAGCTTTTTTGTGATTTTATATGGGGCTTACCCTTTGTACATAAGAGGAATGTGAAATTATAATAAAATCTATACTTAAAATGTGCTTAAACATGCTCAGATATTCTATTTTATGTAATACCACTCTTCTGCTATTCAGTTTTCATTTTCTTTAAAAAGACAAACAAAATATAGTCATTGATGAAGCATATTGTATTCTGAACATTTTCAAATAAGTTAGTTTCATTTATTCCAGAGAGTTGACTATTAGGTAGCTAATAGGACTAATTACAAATAATCTAGCTTTTCTCCTTTCAGGCATATGGTAGGATTGCGTTTCCCCACACTTTTGAAGTTAGATGTAGCCCTGTGACTTGCTTTCACTAACAAAATCTGAGCAGAAGGGACAGACATCACTTTCAGGCAGAAATACCTAATTGCCAATGCCACTTTTCTTCTCCTGCAGCAATCATGAAAGCGTGAACATACAGCTTCCATGAGCCTGGGTCTCTGAGAAACACGAAGAATGATTATATGTTGGTGACTATTTGTCACTGTAGCATAGCTTATCCTAGCCTGACTGATAGTCCATTTTAAAATCAAGGAAGCAAAGACTAAGAGAAATGAAGTCACTCATTCAGATTGGCATAATAAAGTTGTCAACCAAGTTTTCAGGTGCTTCTGTTATGGATTTGCAACCTTAATCCAGGATAACATATCCCCCAAGACCCCCCAAATTAAGTCATGGATAACACACCTGATTTAACGTATGTGTGTTATCCGTGTCCACATACATACAATAACTGGTTCTTCTGATCCAATTGAAGAATGAAATTAACTAAAGGAATAGTCAGGCTGCATGTTAAAATGAACAAAATGTAAATTGACTAACACAAGTCATTTTGTGGATAAACAGAATTACAATGTTGTAGCTTTCTATCTATCTGGAATAATGGAGATTGCTGGGCTACTTCAGTATTTCATTCAGAGACATCAGTAGATAACTCTAGACAGGTACTTCTACTGAAATACTTATGAGAGATTGAGAAGGGAAATATCAGCCAAGAAGACAGTTCCTGGAACTTTCTGTGGCTAGATGAGACTTCTAACATAATTGTAAGAAGCTTAGAAAATGTGCTTGCCATTTACATTAATACCCATAGATCCCTGTCATCTGAACATACTGATCTATGTTCAAGTAAAAGTGTTCTCTGCAAACAGGCTTTTAGTTGAAATATATTTTTGCAAGATTTCATGACTTGGCAGCCAAATTTCTTCTTTTATACTAAAGATATTTTTTAAAAAACGAATTTAATATCTTGGCCTCTTCAAAGTCACACAAATTTCACACTCGGTTTTCACTTTGTATTCACTCTAACTGCTGATATTTTAATATCCCTTGTTTAACTACTTTTTCTGTCATTTACTTTTTGTTTTTTTGGCAGCCTGTGTCCTATTTCCTCTAAGCTTTAACCAATGCCAATTACTTTATTTCTTTACCTGATGTTTTGCTCATTTCCTCCATAAGCTAATCTTTCAGGATTTATAGGACATATATGATTTCTTATTTGAAATAGTCTTAGGAGCAACAGCTCTCAAAATATACAGGAAATAGGAAACACTGTCCACATTATTCATTATCTTTTTAAGGGGCAGAGGTTTCACAACTCACTTAAATCTTCAATTCCTCAGTTTCCCCACCTATGAAGTATGGAAAACGGCCATCTTCTACACTTAAATTCAAAGACTGTTTTGGGGAAAAAATGAAATTATACTTCTAAATCTCCTTAAGTCTTATAAAAATAACTATATACATAAGATATATGAATCCAAGCTGTATACACTTAGGATAATGTTATGAAAACAATTATGCTGTAATGTATAGAGTGAGCTAGCATATTAAAAATTCAACAGAGTTCCCAAGTGTTAAAGTAAGCCACAAGTTGATTTTACAAAGGACTCATCAGAATTGTATTATTTTAGACATCTTGCATGAAAAACTAAATATTCTAATTGTTATAAATCAGAGCAAAAATAAGAAATTTGACTGTCTGAGTTAGGTGTAAGATTATTTGCCATTTCTAGAAGTATTCTTGGTATTAATAAAAATATGTAGCTAACAGTTCTCATAGCGCTCACTGTGCTTTAGTTTCTATGCAGGTGTTTATTATTTTATCTCAGTTATTACCATCTCCCCTGCCACTGCCACATGAGCTTGGTTTTGTACTTAGCCCCATTTTACATATTCAGAAATAGAGCTACAAAACTAAATCAGCTGGTTCCAGGTTACAGCGCTAGTATGCTGTGGAGTTCATATTTGACTGCAAGAAATCTAATCCCAGAGCCTATGCATTTTAACCACTCCTCTGTAAACTCTTGCCATTATTGGTCAGATTATTACAGATAATGTATGGAAAACTCCAGATTACTGGACAAAATCAAAGGCAGTATGACAAGTCTCTACTCAGAAGTTTCATCCATAATATCCCTCCAGAGTAGAGGAATACGGAAGTACCGAAATTGCATCAGAACGAAAAGCAGAATCATAATGTTGGGAAATCACTAAAGCACGTCAAAGGATGTAGGTGTGCCTGAAGCTCGATTCATTCGGTCCCATCAAGAGAAGACTAAGGATATTACAGCTAAGTTAAAATATTTAAAAAGTTCATGGGATGAAGGAGGAGGCTGATCCTGGGTTGATCCAAAGGATGTAAACAGGATCTTTCAATAAGAGTTACAACGCAGAGGATGGGATGTGGAGGCTCACACTTGTAACCCCAGCACTCTGGGAGGCCAAGGTGGGTGGCTCCCTTGGGCTCAGGAGTTCAAAACCAGCCTGAGCACAAGGGATACCCCGTATCTACAGAAATAGAAAAATTAGCTGGGTGATGTAGCAGGTGCCCTACCTGGGAGGCTGAGGCAAGAGGATTGCTCAAGTTCAAGAGTTGAGGTTGCTGTAAGATATGATGCCACAGCATTCTACCTGGGTGACAGTGTGAGACTGTCTCAAAAAAAAAAATACATTGTGGGGACAGATTAGGAATGAATTTTTGATGGACCATCATTCTATGAACATCCTGATCATGTATAACTTCTCCTGAGTGCTGTCAGCAAACAGAGCAACCCATGAACTACCTGTTAGCTCAAGTCTCTCTGATTTACTTTGGATGGATGATTGTGTGTCTGGAGTGGTTGTTGGTGAACTTAAAAAGAGGAAGAGCAACACCAGCATTGGGAAGAAGTCAGGGCTACTAGACCCTATCGTGCCAACTTCATCAAACCTGAGCCTGTGTAGCACCCTCAGCTCGTGTACAAAGGAAGAGGACTTAAAGAAATGTCACTCCCTCTAATGCAGGAACATTGTTTGAAGTGTTCTCAATTACAAGTGCGTGGAGAAGACTGACTAATTGTTTAAAATAAAAAAGCACATGTCAGCTCATGTCTATTCAATTTCCTGAATCAAACAGACATAAACTACTTTAGAAGTCTGTATGTATATCTGTTGTCTACATGTATATAATATCTATATTTATTTCTTCCCCTAAAATCACCTGATATCTGGAAATTGAAAGTGTTTAGACTGAAAGTGATTCAGTCCGAGATTCTGTGCTCACAGATGAATTTCCCATACCTAACACAGAACCCTGCACCTAGGAGGACCTCAATAAATATTTCAATGAACCACAGTAAATGCAATCGATTGTCTTTCTCAGGAATGGTATAAGATGATTATCTGGAGTGAACTGAGTTTATTAAAGTGACAGGACTCCTGGAAGTGTTTTTAATCATTCCCTTCATTTTATGCCAAAGTCTTAAGAAAACTGGAGATAAGTGATTTAGCCAGTTTCAGTTAAAACAGCAAAGCTGCTTCTCTGTTCTAAGGAAAGCATCTTTTACCGTTAGACCTAAGTTTAGTTACATTTCCAGAAAGCTCGATTGTCAAAGACGAGGTTTGCACTGCAACCTAAACAGAGTATGGTGAGGTTAGTGAGCAGACTTCTGGGTTTAACAGATTTCCTAGAAATTAAGAACACAGAACCAGACAGCCTGTAGGACACCACCGTGAGATTTTTTATTATATCTGAACAATTGGATGCCAGTGCTAATAAATGATTCCCACTGGGTGCCATTCTTTTCCAACAGAAAGGAAACCATTTATTCACACTATAATGTGTCCTTCATGTGAAACATTCTAAGTTGTGCTAATGTCTTGCAGATGATGTTGTCAAGAAAGGTTTCTGACCTTGGAACAACTACTGAACAACTTGGGAGTTGGTTATCCTGTATTTATTCAATTCCTTTCTCAGAACACTTGATGTGTTCCTAGCCTCTGAATAAAGCATGTATACAATAGACTCAAACCAAGTGCAATAAAGGAAAGTGAAGGGTTGCAGTTGGTGGTATTCTGACTAAAGGTTTGACTGGCCTATTGTCAGAATGTGCTGTTCTTATTTTCTTTCCTCCACGACTTTTGATAATGTTAAGTTTTAGAAAATGAATTATATGTCTCCCTCATATGAAAGCAGGATAACTATAAATAAACAAAAACAGAACATACTTCAACTCATTATTTCTGCCTTGAATGTTTCAAATAAGAAAATGCTGGAAAAACAGAAGTGCATTAAATACTACCACCCATATCACCACTGAAAGGTAATGTCCTTGCTGAACAAACATTCAGAACTGGAGAGCAGTCTCCCTAGCAATGCACCATTGCATTAAAAACAAAAAAGCAAAATTCAAGTGAAGCCACTAGATCAATTTAGACCTCCTGGCAAAAGGGATGGAATGTCCTCATGAAGTCCTAAGACTCTTCCCTTTATTTCCTTGAAAATAAACAGATTAATCCGTTGACAACTAATTATTGAACTGTCTCTTCAATGTATAGATGCACAGTACTAGAGCAGATCTAGGCAAGGCAGACCAAGATAAATGCTTCCATTTCCCTTAAAATTAACCCCTTGACTCTAATAATGTAATTTTACACAACACATAAACCCAAATCAGTGATTGATTTTTCAGGAGTGTGAATCGGAAAGCTTTGATTGAAAAGGTTCTAAAGATTTTTAATCCCTTTTTTTTCTTCCTGCCCATAACAGTAAAACCGAAAATGAGCACTCACACAACCTGGCCAAATATTTAGATAAAGAATGAGTTCGTAACCAGCAATATCTTAAAATGTATTTGAGTTATTCTATATGCTATTTAAATAGTTAAACTGTCAGCCTGGGATTTTGTATATATTCCTCATTAGGTTGCCTCAAAGACCCCAGGGTAGGTATATCTGCATTTTAAGATTTTGTATTTTTCTATGGTTTATATGCCCCATAAAATGCCTTGAGAACTTTACGAGGGATGTTACATTAATATGTGTTATTATAAATATGATTTAAATATCTAAAGCATTACAGAGTGATTACTGTTCAATAAGGCAGTGTGCATAAAAGGGTTATCTGCACACTGTGCTTAGGTTTCTACAATATAATATAATGAATTGTTCAATATAGTTTGCATGCTATTTGTCTCTGTTTCTTCCTGGGCTCGAGGGAGGCTGATGTGCAATCCTCTAACAAGGCGATCATAAATTGTAGAACAATAAACAGCCCTTGAGATTCTCAGATAGTATGTGGTTAGCATGCAATCCATCTTGGGAAACTTGATTTAATACCTCAAAGGAACATCTTTGACAATGCTCAACATTGTTTTAAACTGCTGCTAAATCAATTAGTGCACTGGAGAATGCTAATGTCTCTGCCTCGCTCATCGCCCTTCCCAAGAAATCTGCCTGGTTATTTTGTAAAGAAAAAGATTTAAGGAGACACTGCATGGATGTTGTTGGAGTCCCTGGAAAACATTAAAGATAATCCAGCATGAAAGAAGGGATGAGCCAACGTCCTTAAATCATCAGGGTCGATGTGGGCGTCAGCTTCGAAATTCATTTCAAGTTTTCTGAATTACCCTCACTGTAGCCAAGAAGGGGAAATTAAATAAAAGGTAACTACTATTCTGACATCGGGAGTCTGAGGTTAAACACACACATACACGCACACACAAGGCTTAAGAGACAAGTTCGTTTTTGCTTTCTTGTACACACTTTTTAAAGTTTACATAATGCATATTTAACTATCTTCATATTATTTTGCAGGAGCTCAAAATCTTTAAAGATATTTTCTAACAAAACCCTCCTAATGAAAAGAGATGCTGACAACTTTTTAGTTTATTACAGATTATTTCATCTTTTTTTTTTAGCTGTAATCAAGGTAATGATTTGCGTAACAATGGCTCTGCAAAGAGGGGGAGTCTGACCTCCTCCCCAGTTTTCTGGCATTTCCTTCTTTCCTTTAATTTTTCCTCAGTAATTTGTTGAAGACAATTTTCAGGCACTTCCTTGTCTTTCTTTCCATTTTCTGTTATGGTGAATAGTCTTGCCTTTCCTACTTCCCAGAGCCAGCAAGTTCCTCTACCCTGCAGGGCTCCACCTAGGACGGTGCTGAGGGCAAAGCTTCTGGCCCTGCCTTCTGCCACACGCCTTCTTTCCTTTCCAGGCAAGTTCCCTCAATTTAGGTAACCAAGGCTAGTTGATTGATTAAGGAACAAGGCAAAACGAAACAAAGCCGTTAATCAGTCTAACTGGATGCTAAGTATAGCTGACTTAAAAAACAAAACAAAACAAAAACAGTAGCCTGTTTTGGTGATATATAAACACAACCTATGTTTTCCTCAGCCCAAAGTTAGTTTCTGAAAAAAACAATTCATGACCTTATGCCTCTATTATTTCCCTTAAAGATGCAGAGGGTCTACGATTTTGTGGAAGGAATCGAAACTTTGTATAACTCCTAAGGGAAATGAGAAGCCCTATCCTATTAGCTTTCATATGACACGGAAAGCCAAAAAGCGAAGGTTTCTCCTCCCTCTCCAAATAGTTGAACAAGTATTTAAATAGCCTGATTCATAATTTAGAGCCGGTACGAAGCTCATTTTTTTCTAACCCATAAGTGCTCTGCACAGTGTTGCGTTTCACTTCCTTTATAATGTTATTTCTGGACAAAGTGAGATCTAATTGATTAATTTCTAAATTACACACATCTCTTGCTTCATTCCATGGCTCCTTTTGGGGGTCATTAGTATCTTCAAATCATGCATTGCAATATGACCCAACATAATTGTTTTTGTGTTTTAAAAACTTATGACTCTCGTATGTATGTTTATCTCATACGTATATTCATTTGGTCCCCACTGCTTTGCTAATAATGGAGTTCAGGGCGCATTGCCCCCCAATATGGCACCTATACATTTGAGAAAACAGAAGAAATAAGATCATGCTCCCTTCTCTTCAGGTTTCTCCCCTGAAGCAGGTCATTACCCCTCTTTTGAGAGGGTTCTATTCACAGAGGAAAGGAGCATCCTTATCTTAGTAGCACAAGGACGTAGAGAAGAATCTGAACAAATACGCCTTGCTACGTGCCCCTGGGTGGATTCCTGTTAAATCATACTTTTGTATCCAATCATACTTCTCTATTACTGGTCACTTTCCCATCAAACCCACAATAAACGTACGCAGTTTTACCTGTTGTTCTTCGGGTCTTTATTTCTAAAGGTTCTTTTCTTTTTGGCCGGGGTTGGGTTAGAACCTGCCACCTCTGGCATTTGGGGTCAGTGCCCTACCCTCTTGAGCCACAGACACCAGCCTGAAGACTCTTTTGTTACATAAAACTTAGGTTAAATACATTCGCATGCTTATCTCTTGTCAATCTGTCTCTTGTGATAGGGGCCTCAACCACAAACCTCGTGCTGGATGAGAAAAAGAAATCTTGTCCTGCCCGGCACTGTAATGGATTCTGGCAGATATTCTCATTTTTATGTGAGTAAAACTGGAGGCACAAAGTGGAAAGAGGAATTCAAAGGAATGAGGAGAACCAGTGCCCTATCAGGCAATTTAAATATTTTAATAACTCCTGTAGTGTTTGGGTTGGCAAGAGGCTCGTGAGGAAACATTAAGGGAATGTTTTGATATTAAGTGTCACTGAAACATTGTCCAAGAGTTCACTCTCACACTTTCGCTCTTGGTCATCTTAGGTATCAATGAAACTTTCCCGGTACGTGTTGGTGCTTGCCAATTGCAGCTGTATTTAGTTAGCAGCCCTTCATCTAAGAAGGGATTTTGACCATGAAGTTGGTTTCGGGAAATCCTATTCCCATGTTATCTTTCACAGAACCTAAATAGCAACTTCCTTGCAGACAAACCTTTCAGTGATTTCAGAATCTAGCGGAACTGGTTGCCCAGCAGGGCCTCAATAGTTAGTAACTGTTCCATTGATTATTCTAGAAAACACCTTTGTTCACACATGAACTTCCCAGCTCGATGGGGGAAAATGACATGGCAGAGCTTCCTTCCTGTCATTTCCTTTCTGCAGGGATCATATCCAAGCGTCTCTTCTACAATTTTCTCCTCTCACCTCACTCAGACGTTTCTCTGTACTCCACATTTTTAGGTAATCGGAGTCTGATGACTCAGACTGGTCCACTGTGATTATTATTTCCTGAGGCTTCTGGCTCCCACAGGACCGTTTCTTTTCTTGTTATTGTTGGTACCAGAAAGTAAAAACAAAAAGGTGATGAACTGAAATCGGTTCACTGAATGAATTTCTAAAGAGCCCTCCCCAAAGGGCTGGTGGAAGGATGCGTTCTCTTTATTGTAGTAAACCCAACTCTATACACCATTAACACAGAAAATTGATACTTAGATTTTTATGTACTCCTATCTTTAAAAATGCTTTCCATCCATTCATTTCCAAATTCTTTTTATTTCAAAAACATTTCCTGGCCATTTTGTGTGTGTTAGTTGCTGCACCTAACAAGGAAATGTGGAGATGACACATAAATCTCTAACACAAAGCAGAGTATTATATTAAGTATTATAAAAAATATGTTACTATATTTTAAGTAGTCATTCCAAGGAAGGCAGAGAAAATTAAACCTCTGGGAGAATCTAGGAAGGCATTAAGGGAGAGGTAGCTTTTGAGTTTGATGCTGGATGAAGGTATTATGATAGTAGGGGGAGTTGGATGCTAAGCTAAGGTATTTGGTTTTTCTCTGTAAGAGACATGCCGTCAAACACTTTAAAAAACAGACTAACAGGATCCAAAAATCTTGATTCTTTATTTCCCATTTCTTTTAGAGTCTTATAGCAGAAAATATTGGATTCCTTGACTTATCTCTCAAACAAAAACTAGAACTTAAAGATCAAAGTAACAAAGTGATGCCTTTAAAAAGTACTGTCACAAAAAGTCATTGGGAATTAATCCTATTTACTTAAATAGATGATATTTTAAAACAGACCTTAATTAAAAAATTGGGAGATACGTTGAACTAAGGAGTCTTAGTCATCTTCATCTGTTTCCACCCAGAGACCCCTTCAAATCTTCTCAAGATGAGTTATTATGTTAATTATTCCATTCTTACTTCAAAATTTTTTCTTAATATGTATTAGGTTCCACACACTGTGCCAGGAGTAGAGGACAGGATACAGAGAGTGTGCGACCTCTGCCTTCAATAATTATAATTCTCAAATGAAATTTTTCCCCAAACGAAAATTCTCAAGGGCAAGAAATGTTTTATGCTTCTAAGTGCCCTGAATAGTTACGAATATTGGCAAGTTAATACCTTCTCTCAATTTCATATCGATTTCACAGAGTTGTTTTGAAGATTAAATGAGCTAGTGAATCTAAAACTCATCATAAACACTGTTTACTGCACACAAAAAGGTAATTCTGTGGATGGAGGATGAATGAATGACTGATTTAAGAGGAAACTTTTGGCTTTGCTCTTCTCAGATAGATTGATAATTAACTTCTTTTTATGAATTTATTTTACAATGAAAGGCAACTTGGCAATGACACATTTTATTGACACTGAAGTACAGACATGTTGTAGTCACGGTGGAAGGTGACTAGGCTTGAACGTAGTTGTCTTCTTCCTTGTGCTTAAGGTTGCTTTGGCTATTCAAGCTCTTTTCTGGTTTCAGACAAAGTGTAGAATTATTTATTTAGCCACCCTGAAAAATGACATTGGTATTTTGATGGGAATTGCATAAAATCTGTAAATCAGATGGATATTTCAACAATGTTGAGTCTGCCAATTTATGAGTGTGATATGTTTTTCCATTTGTTTACATACTCTGCAATTTCCTTCCTCAGTGATTTGTAGTTCTCCTTTACCAGACTTTAAACTATATATAAGGCTGCAGTAACAAAAATAGCATGGCATTGCCACAAAGACGGAGACATAGACCCTTGGAACGGAACAGAAAATGCAGATATAGAAACATTTACACATTATTATCAGATCTTTGACCAAGTAGATAATAATACAAACTGGGGGAAAGAATCCCCATTCAAGGAACAGTGCTGGGAAAATTGGATAGCCACATGTAGAAGATTGAAACAGGATCCCTATCTCTTACCACTCACTATAAGCAATTCAAAATGGATTATAGACTTCTAAGATATGATACTATAAGAATTCTAGAAGTAAATGTTGGAAAAACTCTTCTAGTTGTAGGATTAGGTGAAGAATTTATGAAGGAGGTCCTAAGGGAAATCACAGCAAAAACAAAAACAAATAAAAGGACCTTGAATAAATTAAATAGCTTATGTACTGCCATAGGAACCATCAACAGAGCAAACAGACAACCTCCATAATGAGAGAAAATATCTGCATGCTGTGTATCAGATAAAGGACTAATAAGCCTAATCTACAAAGAACGCAAGCAATGAAAAAAATCAAACAACCCCATTAAAAAGTGAGCAAAAGACATGAACAGAAGCTTTTCAAAAGAAGATAGACGAATAAGAAAAAATGCTCAACATCACTAATAATTAGAGAAATGTGAATCAAAACCACAATGAGATATCACCTAACCCAAGTGAGAATGGCTTTCATAAAAAAAAACCAAACTTCCCAAACAACAGATGCTGGTATGGACGCAGAGAGAAAGGGACGCTTATAGGCTGTGGGGGTGACTGCAGACTGGTACAAGCTCTATGGAAAGTAGTATGGAGATTCATTAAAGAACTTGGGCGGCCCCTGTGGCTCAAAGGAGTAGGGCGATGGCCCCATATGCTGGAGGTGGTGGGTTCAAACCCAGCCCCAGCCAAAAACTGCAAAAAAAAAAAAGAACTAAAAGTAGACCTACAATGTGATCCAGCAATCCCACTACTGGATATTTACCCAAAGGAAAAACAAAACATTTTATCAAAAAGACATTTAGACTAGGATGTCTGTTGTAGCACAAGTCATAATCACAAAGGTGTGGAATCAACCCAAGTGGCTGTCAGCTCATGAATGGATGGATACAACGTGGGGTATGTGTACCACAGGGTACTACTGAGCCATAAAAATAATAAATGCCTTTGGCAACAATTTGTATGAGACCGTTCTCCTAAAAGAAGAAAATGGACTGGAGACCATTCTCCTAAAAGAAGTATCTAAAGACTGGAAAACAACCACATGTATTCACTTTTCAACTGGAACTCAGCACACATGAAAGTAAAACTCGATGAAATGAGGCAGGTAGGAGGGGGAGACGGGGGTGCTGGAATCACACTTAGCGGGTACAGTGCACACTATCAGGGTGAGGGCACACTTATAACTTTGACTCAGGCAGTGCAGCAGCAATCCATGTAACCACAATATTTATATCCCCATAATGTAATGAGACATCAAATGGTTGTCTTCCTGAAATTGTGTGGTTTTGTATACACATGCCGTTCTGAACTATACTGAAAAAATGAGGATAACATTCCAGTAAAGATGACTGTCTCTTCTATCCTTTTATTTGCTAGAACTCTGCTTGCAGCACGGATTTGATGCCATAGGAAGGTAAACTTTTTCGCTGTGAGTGTACGGACCTGTGGTGTCGTACAAAATGCCCCCTTTCTCATTAAAGGCATACAAAAGTTTAAAATAAATCTTCTACTCATTCACCCTTCACTTTTTAGCAAATCTCTGGGGACATTTGCTAGCCAGCCAGCTTTTCCTGGTCAAGTGAGGAAAATGGAGCAGAGGTGCTCAGAGAGGAAAGTAGGATACCAGAAACTTGTGCCTACAAGATTGGAATCAAAGCCAAGAGAAGGTTAAGCACTTCTTAGTAACGTTTGAACCTACGTTTTGACTTTAGGAGTTAATTCCTGGAGGGACTCCCACCTCCAAACTCCAAGAGTGCTAGGACACATGGTCACAGTCAACTGGGATGGTTGCTATTATGTAACAAATTCCAATTGCAACAAAAGCAACAGGCAGGGAGTAATAGGGATTGGCCAGTCTTAGTCTTCCTTAAGTCCCAGAATCCACGTGTTATAAAGAGAGTGACTCCTTGAAGGAGTAGCCCTCTTCATTGTTTTGATTTCACAGGTACTGAAACTCTTGCCCTCAAACACCTTACTTTTCTTGCCTTCATTCCTTAAATCTCCATGGTACTTATTCTCCAATTCTGATGATGGGCAGGGCATCTGGGAGGAAGAACATCAGATAAAACTATTTTGAACCACTCACATTTTAAAGCCAGTGAATTTACCAGTTTGGTTTTGTTATCCAGTGGGATTGTAAGGGATTTAGACATGACGTTGACAAGTTTTGATGGTGAGAACTCTCACTGAGGAAGGAGAGAGCAAAATCCAGACCACTGAACTGCCCACAGGGAGGCCTATAGCTGTGCTCACTCAGAGGGAAGTGTGTGTGCAGAGAGACTAAAGGAGGATGCTCGGGATCGATCTCACCACTTTACCAAATTTCCTCTCGTCTGGTTACTGACCCAAATGATCATGAAAATGTATCATATATCATGACTAAGGCTTGGAACATTTGATAATCAGTGCTCTAGTGTGTTTGAGCTACTATAAAAAATACTTTATATTGAGTAATTTACAAATAACAGCAATTTATTTCTCACCTTTCTGGAGGCTAGGATACCCAAGACCAAGATGGCAATAGTTTCAGTATCTGGTGAAGGTTTACTCTCTGTATTTCATAGGTGGTATCTCTTGGTGCTTTCTCACATGGTGGTAGAGAATAAACTAGCTCTCACGGTCCTTTTATAAGGCCACTAATTTCATCCATGAGGGCAGAGTCCTTATGACCAAATCATTTCCTAAAAGCCCTATCTCTTAATATACCACCTTGGGGGTTAGATTCCCACTTAGGAATTTTGGAAGAACATCAACATTCAGGCCATTGCAATCAGCCAAATAATTATGGATTCTATGGGATGGCTCACATCTTTATTGCCATTCAGATAAGAAGAGTGTATTGCAAAACAGAAATACTGAACATAAATGTTTTTCGATTAAGATGATCTTTTGTTTCTTCCTTAGACCTCAGAAATCTTGGTTACTTTTTCATAGGGGCTCGGTGCCCATAGCACAGTGGTTATGGTGCCAACCACATACACCGAGGCTGGTGGGTTCGAACCCTGCCTGGGCCAGCTAAAGAAACAATGAGAACTTCCACAACAACAACAACATAGCCAGGCACTGTGGTGGGTGCCTGTAGTCCCAGCTACTTGGAAGGCTGAGGCAAGAGAATTGCTTAAGTTGAAGAATTGGAGGTTGCTATGAGCTGTGCTGCCACAACTCTACTCACAGTGACATAATGAGACTCTCTCAAAAAAAAAAAAGAAAAAGAAAATTTAATAATATATATACATGGTAAGGATTTATTAAGAAGAATTTTGCCTCAATTCACATTAGGCTCTGGTAGAGTTGATAAGAGAGATTGTTTTTACTATAGAAGTAATACATAGTTCAACCTTAGGAGATACGTAACTTGTCATTCTTTTGGACTAAGTTTTATCACATGAAGAACTGAGCTGTAGGCCGTCTTAAAAATAATATTTACACAGGAGCTTGTTATTGTTAGCGTCTGCAGATATTCTGAATTAAGTCAAATAATATATCTGTAGGTAGTCTTTGAGTATTCTATTTACAAAGTTTCCAGAATAATTTTTTTCTGTACTCTCCATTTCCCTTTAAAAATCCATATGGCATAATCTCAAGAAATATTACATAGATATATATATATATATATTTTTTCTCTACACATATAAAACTCCAAATATATATATTGGAGTTTGGGGGGGGATATATATATTCTTTTTCTCCAAATGCTATTGCCTTATTTGATTTGACTACTATTGGGCGAGCACTGAGATCCCTGGACAGATGTGGACTATTTTTGAATGTTTTGTTAAATTTGAAATATGTCTGTATTTCTACTCTTCCTTTCACACTGTTTGATCTTTCAACTACCTCAGACATCTTGTTAGAGTTAAGATTTTGGAAAATGCTTTTTCCCCATTCCAATTTTAAACTAACATGAGTCCATTTGTTCAAAGGAATTTTATGGAACACAGAAGTTGAAAAGGATACTTATAAAACAGCGCTGTGTAGTAAGAGAAGGGGCATTAAACTGTTACCTTTATTGACCCAGTATGTAAAACAGCCTAAGCCGACTGAGAGAGAGGCACAGAGGAGCTAAGTTCATCACAGGGCAATTAAACTTAAATTTCCAGCAATGTGAACTCAGCTTTCAAGACAGAATTAAAGGACTTCAGGAATCATGCCTTGCCCACCTTACGTTAAACATAAAAAGATATCAAAATATACATTTGCAAAGACAAAGAAAGGAAAAAAACCAATACTTTTAAAAAGAGTCTGTTATTCTAGTTAGAATGTCTTGTTCCAGGTCTCAAGAAAGAGTTATAGCATCCACAAACGTAAAATACAAGTACATATAATCAACACTTGATGGATTCCTACTTAAAGATGTAACACAGTCTCATCTTTTAATTATCACAATGATTACTTGTTGATAATAAGTAACAGTTGATGACAAATGTACACAAAAAGCCCCAGAGAAAATAATTGACATGATAAGTTCTTACACACCAACACATAACTATAGGCACAAAAGTCTAGCAACATGAGAGATAGGGTGTTTATATGTAGAATAAGACTCTGCTTTCACAGGAAACTTGAAATAACCTTGCAAAGGCAAGCCTAATCCATGAAACATTCAGATAATCTGTGCAGGGGTTAAGGACTAAGTTCTTAGAGCCTGGGGTAGAGACGAATTCTAACAATAAATAACCCAGTATAGGTCATTCTTTTCTTCTGTATTCTGATTTCGGATCATGGTATATACCTAGCTGTTGCATATTTTTCTGCATTTTTCTGCCCCCTGTAGCCTGTCTCACTTACATACCGGGGGTCTGCAGTCTCCCTCCCCCTTCGTCCCCTTTAGTTACATGTGGTATCTGCAGATGCAGCCCACACTGTTCTCTCTATGAACATCCACTGATAGACAGGTGCAGAGATGGATCACGGCGCCGTAACAGTGCTGGAAACGGCCGCCAGTTGTGAAGAAGAATAACAACTGGCAGCCATTCTGATTGGTGCTGGCACTGACTCTTTCTTACGAGATCCAAATGCCTTGAGAACCAAATGTTCCTGGGATTCAGGCTTTCTGCAGCCAACAAAGCTTAGGTCAAAAAGCTAATTGGCTACTTGAAACTTTACTTAGATATCTTTAAGAGAAACAAAAAGGGTTGTTTCTGTTAACTCACAGAACCTACACGTGCATACACCAGGAGCGATGGCTAAACAGATAGATGATAAAAAGCCAAATGCTTTTTTTTTTTTTTGAAAGAGCTTTTCTTTCAAGGCAAGGTAAAAGAAAGGTATTTTATAACAATGCACAAATACATTTCCTATAGAAACTTGCACCAAACTGTTATTTCTTCCATTCACCATGTAATTATGTCTTCGGTGATATAAAATCTTCTTGCATCATCCTTGTTCAGAGCTGAATGGATCTAGTGAAAAGGAGAGAGGAAGGAAGGCCTTTTTCAAGAGGAGCATTTGGTGTAATTCAAATAGAACTGCAACTCCACACCAATGAAACACCATGTCCTAAACCTTCCCTATCATTGCCGAACGTGAGACATCGGCCTCCTCTCCTCTTTGCCCCTCACTCAATGCCAGAGCCACTAGAGAGCATGGCACAAAGAGTCAAACAGCGCGGTGGCATTCTGATTAGACTCTAACAAAAAAAATTTTCCTAAACACTCTTTCACTAGTGGACAGTTCAATAAGAGAGAGAACTGGGAAGAGAACCTCCTGCACACTGTCATTAGTGAACATGCAGTCGACCTTGACCTCTGGGTAGCGCCGCGCTGGATGCCACGCAGAGCAGTTCACAGCCACGCTCCCCGCTGCTCTTTAAAGTTTACAATTGAAAACAGATGACAATAGGCTGAGGAAACTGATGACAAGCCACTGGGAGATTATATGCGGAAATTAAAGCAAAGAGCAAACAGAAAGGACAGAATTAAGGGTTATCATGTACAATAGGTGAGGATATCAAAAGTTGCTCTTTGCCATTAATTGAGAAGGAGCTTTTATTTTTATTTAATGAGAAAAAAAAGTCATATCATAGAGGTAGAACTTGAAGAGGTCTTTATGTAAAGGTATCAGATAAATGATGTTGGCAAACTGGGGGACGGAGAGTACACCAGATGGAGGGATCACAGACTCCCAAGGTCAAACGTTGTGCGACAGGGCAGTGGACAAACTGATGTCGGCCATGTGGAGGGCACGGCCTAAAGCCCAGGGGAAGAAAAGAGACTGAAGCCATGTGTCGCTGGATTGAAAATGAAAGCCCAATCTGTGTTTGTTTGTTCCAGAATTTTATCCTACCAGACATGAATGCAGATTATGTCTAGTCCATGGAGATTTCCTATCTTGAAGCTGTGTTCTCTGGTGGGGACTCGTTACTCTGCTCAGGATAGATGGGGCAGGTGGGAGGGGGAAGAGCTCGGTTCTGGGCAGCTGCGCTGGACCCAGTCTGACCACTTTCTTTGATAATTCTTCAAGCTATGTGATGGAGTCTGAGGAGAGGGATGTCTGGAGTGAGAAAGAAAGAATTGAAAAACTACACCGGGAAAGAAGAACATTCATTAGTTTTCTTTCCCCATGTTTTTTGTTAAGAATGTTTGGTTTTAACTAATGCTTCATGTCTGTGTATAAGAATGTTTCTCATTAGTTTATTTCTACTTATTTTCAGTGTAAAGTGGATTTTTATTTCTAAAAAAGGATGCTTCTTTCACAGGGAATCCGAATTACTAAGCCAACCGTCATGAATATTATCCAGTCTTTCTATGATACAGCAGAGCAGTGGTTCTCAACCTGTGGGTCACAACCCACAGGAAATGTATTAAAGGGCCACAGCATTAGGAAAGTTGAGAACCACTACAGTAGAGCCTCTGTTAGTTGACCACAAGGGACTGTGACAGACTTGTCATCATACAGAGGTGGCCAACAATAAGGAAGTAGGTCTACTGTATTGATTTGGACATGTGGTGCATGTCCACTCTATGAAAATTAAGTTGGTTAAGGAGGGGGTCAGAGGTCAGCTGTGGAGATTCTACTGTAGTTAAATGTGACCAGCAATGTAGCCCTTTTAAATAAGCCAGCCTCAAATACACAATCGTAGGAAGCTATTTGTCTTATTAATGGCACCCCAGGCCCTTTGACCATATAGAGTCATAGCCCATTTCTTTAAAAACTGTGGGATCCTAAGGATGTTGAAGAGTTCTAGATGAGTATAACTGAGGAGAGATTAAGGGAATTACTGCTATTTCTCCAGGCCAAAAGAAAATTAAAGAGCAGCTACAAAGACCAGCCTGTATTTAATCAAGAAAACATTATATGTAAATACTCCAGGTCAATAAAAGGGAGAACTCAAGATAGGAATGTACGGCGGAGGGAATTCTGGAGTTGGCACGGTGGTGATCTTAAAAAGTAGGACAAACAAACTTGGCTAAGGAAGAAATTTACCTGGCTGGGGAGGCAGGGGCTTGATTCAGACCCTCCCTTGCCTAATGCTATGAGTAAGAGGACATGGAAAGATGAGGTATTGCTGTAAATCTTTATTAGTGAACTTGAATTCCTGGTTGTGAAGAATGAGGAGCATGAAGGGTCATTCCCTTTTTGACTCAAATCTGAGATTATCTCTTATCTTCTAGCACACATTCACATTTACTTTCTTTTTATCAGAGTTTTCTGGGGGAAACTCAAGGATAATAAAGAATCGTGTATTTGGTTCACTACTCATAAATATTCTCATTAATGTGCTGCTTTCACTTGGTTAGTAGAGTGTTTTTTTATCAATATAAACAGGATCCTTTTTTTTTAAGATTTCCATTTTCATAGTGTCATTACTGACACTGACAGCTGTCTAACAGTCATGTGAAATATATAATTGCCTAAGGAAGAATATTCCATGACCAATCCTTCCTCTTTTATATTAAAAATAAGTTTGACAGGCTTGAAAGCCCCAGGCTTCTGAACTTTGTGTCAGTTCAGAAATTCTTTTTATTTTCCAGATATTGTATTCATATATTTTTCCACATATATCAAATGATTTTCTTTGGAACAAGTTTAGTAATATATTTCTTGCCTGCTTTGTCCCAGAGATTGGCTCTTTTATTGTTCTAGATCTTTCTTTGTAGCCCCTCTCACAGGTCTGAAGACAATAATTCAAATTGTTTAATATACCTCTAATAATAGGACATTGCTCTCCTGCAGTTTCAAATATTATCTAATTTGCTTTCTAAATTTTGAAGTGGAATTTAATTAGAGTTTCAATGTTTTTTAAAAAAGATAAATTGTAGCAGCGCATTACACTTTGAACTGCTTCTGTTTGTGTTGATTGTTGATTCTTTGATTATTTTTTCCCCACTGTTTGCTAGGAAGAGCCTTCATGGACACCCAACTCCATTAACATTCCTCCCCACCACCTCTCTGCACCCCGTTTAGCTAATCAATAATCTCATTCAGGATTGAGTGGGAAATACCTGAACTTCTTACGAAGGCATCCATACTTTTTTTTTTTCTTCTCAAGGACACATCACTCTGATTCCTTTAACATTTTCTAATTGCTCATTTGAATAGCCTATTTTCCTCCTGATCTATCTTTTGGACCCTCTCCAAGTTATCTGCAAGCATTACATTCCTTTTTCTTTGCAAACTGGTTGGGGAAGATGATATTATATCAAGAAGAGAGTGATTCCCTAAGGAATAGAATCTTAAGGACGGTTGGAGAATTGAGGGCTGAGGAATTATTACGGGATGTTCGATTTATCTCAGACTTCATCTCAGTTGTGGACTTCAGGCTACTGTCATTTTAAGTTACCTTTCTTTTGCCTTCGTACATTTTCTCTGGCTAGAGCAAACTGAGTGAAAACGAAACAGAGAATATTTTGCTGGCTCTTTTTTAAACAAATAAATAAATAAAACCACCTTCCAATTATTACAAATCTTTAAGTCCCTACCATGCACCCTCCCTCTTTCCTCCCTTTGGGTCCTAAGGAGATGTCTTACATATGTTCATGAACAAATTTACGGGGCCGTTCACTTTCTCCACTAATGTGTCACTCTCCCTGTTACTGTTTCCTGCTATCCAGGGAAATGAGGTTGCTTCAGAGTAGACAAGCCACCACTATCTGGTCAGCCCCTGAAAAGGCATTGCTGTGCCAAGGCCTCCTGTAACATGGCCTCTCTGCAGCCTCCTTGCTGGTGACTTCCTGAATCTGCTACCACTGCTTTAATAGGGTTCGTGGTGGCTTCAGCAGATAATGGGGCCCAGCAATCAGAGAGAAAGAGCTTGGGAATTTGTTCTGGGGCTTTATATGTGTAATATATAGGTAGATTTAGATTGCATGCTTCCTTGCATGCTTTTTTTTCTTTTTTATTAAATCATGGCTGTGTACATTAATGCAATCATGGGGTACAATGTGCTGGTTTTATATACAATTTGAAATATTTTCATCAAACTGGTTAACATAGCCTTCATGGCATTTTCTTATTGTGTTAAGACATTTATATTCTACACTTAGTAAATTTCACATGTACCCTTGTAAGATGCACCATAGGTGTAAAAATCACATTATAACAAAGGTATCTGTACCAGAATGTTTATAACAGCCCAATTCATAATTGCTAAGTCACAGAAGAAGCCCAAGGGCCCATCGACCCACAAATGGATCAATAAATTGTGGTATATGTACACCATGGAATATTAGGTAGCCTTAAAAAAGATGGAGACTTTACCTCTTTCATGTTTACATGGATGAAGCTGGAAGATGTTCTTCTTAGCAAAGTATCTCAAGAATGGAAGAAAAAGTACCCAATGTTCTCAGCCCTGCTATAACCCAGTTTCTGGTTTTCTTATCTGTAAAATGGGTATAATAGTCCTGTAGGTTTGTTTGGCCTCAGGATTAGTGATAGTAGATTCAAAGCACCTGGTCGATAGTAAGTACTTAATAAGTAACATTTTTAAAAAAATTTTTATTTTTTTTGGAGACAGTCTCATTCTGTCACCCTGAGTGCCCTGGTGTCATACCTCACAGCAACCCAAACTCTTGGGCTCAAGGGATTCTCTTGCCTCAGCCTCCCAAGTAGCTGGGACTACAGCCACCTACCACCACACATGGCTAGTTTTTCTATATTTTAGTAGAGACAGGGTCTCACTCTTGCTCAGGCTAGTCTCAAACTCCTGAGCTCAAGAGATCCACCTGCCTTGGCCTCCCAGAGCGCTAGGATTACAGGTGTGAGCCAATGCTCCCGGCAATAAATACCTGTCGTCTCCCTTCGCCCACGAAAGGAGAGACACCGAGGAGAACTTCCAGAGACACCTTTATTATTATTATTCTTCTTTCTTATTCATTCCTCTCCCTCTCACAGGGCGAACGCCCATCTATATATCCCTCGCTAGAGCCCCTCCTCCCTTGCACCCTAGCCACTCCGGGGCCGCCACCACACACACCAGGTGGGGCTAGTTGCACTGCTCTGAGCATGCTCGTGCAGCGGTTCTGGTAAACAGGAAGCTTAGCACGTGGCAGGGCGAGGGTGCCTGAGGGCCGTGCCGCGGTCACGCCCCATCATGGCTACCAACATCTCCCCTTCTTTTCTTTTATACACATGGGAGAGTGCCTGTCTTAGGTTGTCC
>CAUYTI010086354.1:0-11437 GCA_963575145.1 Galago senegalensis | reverse complement strand
CATATGACTTAAGTTCCTTACATTAATAGGTTTTCCCTCATATGAATTCTCTGATGTTGACTAAGATGTGAGCTCTGACTGAAGGCTCTCCCACACTCACTGCATTCATAGGGCTTCTCTCCAGTGTGGATTCTCAGATGTCGAATAAGGTGTGAACTCACCCGAAAGGTTTTCCCACGTTCACGACATTCATAGGGTTTCTCTCTGGTGTGAATTCTCTGATGCAGCATAAGACGTGAATTCAGGCTGAATGCTCTCCCACATTCTTTGCATCCAAAGGGTCTTTCTCCAGTGTGAATTCGTTGATGTCTAATAAGATCTGAGCTCCCTGCAAAGCTTTTCCCACACTCATTACATTCATAGGGTCTCTCTCCAGTGTGGATTCTTTGATGCCTAACAAGCTTTGAGCCGTGCCTGAAAGTTTTCCTGCAGTCATTACACTTATGAATTTTCTCTTCATTGAAAATTGCTGCATGTTTGGTAAGTATTGAGCTCTTGAAAGATTTTCCATACTGCTGAATTTTTTCTCCAGCACATATTCTTTGATGGTTAATAAAACCTGAGTTCCATTTGAAGCTCTGTTCATAGGTACTATGTTTACAAGGTTTCTGGTGTATAAATTCAGATTTAAGCTCCTCTCACATCCATCATGGCTTATTGTTTCACCTGTGAGTATTTTTATGGGTGATAATTTTACCAAAACCTCCATCTTGGACATCAGATGATGGTCTCTGAGACTCCTCTGGTTTTTTTTTCCATTGCTTCTTTATCCTGCCTGTAGATTTACAGATATCTTGCAGCTCATCAGATCCTTCCGACATGTATCCTGAGATTCTTCCTGATACAATTCTCTGTGATTCTGGTTTTTTGTGAATGTCCAGCTTAGGCCTGCATCTATTATCTTCACTCTCATCATCACAGTCCAGTAGGAGGTGGGGTTCTGAAGAATCATAATGGGCCTTGGTCTCCACTGGCTGGAATTGGACACTAAGTGCTGGTCCAGGAGGTAACACCATTTTTCCTAAATATTTCTTGTCCATGTCCATGGACTGGAACCTGAAGTACTGCTTCATCAGTGCCCCTCTCTAAATTTTCCAGTATTGTCACTGCCTCCTCTCCACTCTCTGGGTAATGTTTACACACCCAGGCCTGCAGACTCCTTGGAAGGATGCTCAGGAACTGCTCCAGCACCAGCAGTTCCAAGATCTGCTCCTTGGTATGGATCTCTGGCTTCAGCCACTGACAACAGAGATCCCGGAGCCGGCTCAGGGCCTCACGGGGACCAGGGGAATCCTGGTAGCAGAACAGCCTAAGTAGTTGCCAGCAGAGTTCCTGCCTGAGGGGATCAATTCTCTGTACACAAGTACCCTGCCTCCAGATAATCTCTTCATCTTCTATCTTCACTATCAGAAGTCCTTTGTCCTCTGGAAAGTTCTGAGCTGCTGCTTTCTTTGATTCTGTAGCCATCTCTGGATAGATTATATTATTAGAAAACTCACTTCTGCTTTGGGAAGGGTCTTCTTTAGCTTCAAGAGCTCTCCTTTCTCCAGTAAACCTGGTCCAGGAGGTAACACCAGATATCTGTGCCTGCCATGGAAGTTTAATGATTACTGTTAATATATTTAACTTCTAACAACCCTAGTTCTCTGAATGTTCCCTTTTATGTAGAGCAAACTATTTTTATTTCATGTTCGGGGTAACTTACTTATCTCTCTGAATATAATAATGATAGCTTTAATAATCTGTTTGTTTCTTCTCTTTTTATAGTTGGTTTCCTGTAAGTTGCCTTTATATTGTTTATTTTGATCTTTAACTTCTATCCTGAGCTATCTGTTGATTCCCACCTGCCTGCCATGGGCCTGAAGCACTGATTGGTTCCTCTGGGCGCCTGGGCAAGACTTATGGACCATGGGTTTGAGGTTAAGGTGGTTTACATATTATCAACACTTTTAGTTTTTTTCTCTTGGATTAGTCAAATTCCTGAGAGTTGGATCTTTCAGTCTCCTGCCTTCATGGTAGAGACCTGGCTGTCTGCATTCTGGGAAGCCAGGAAGGCAAAGCTGGGCAATCTTAGCATTCACAATGTGGACTGCTAATGAATTTCTCTGCTTACATTAGGAAATCCTCAGTCTCAAATGTACTTACTGTCTTCCAGTCAAAAGACTGTCAAATTTCCTTCCGAGAAATTATATCTGTCTTCTCCTTTATTGGGTAAGGGAAGGAATTGGAACGTAACTTCTTCTTAAGTAGACTTTCAACTGATCCTTCTTTTTTTTTTGAGACCTAGCCTCAAGCTATTGCCCTAGGTGAAGTGCCATGGCATCACAGCTCACAGCAACCTCCAACTCCTGGGCTCAAGCAATTTTCCTGCCTCAGCCTCCCAAGTAACTGGGACCACAGGCGCCTGCCACAATGCCCGGCTATTTTTTGGTTGCAGCCATCATTGTTGTTTGATGGGCCCGGGCTGGATTCAAACCCACCAGCTTAGGTGTATGTGTCTGGCGCCTTAGCTGCTTGAGCCACAGCGCCAATCCCTGATCCTTCTTTTTAAAGACTCGCTTTCTTTCTGTATCCATAGAAACCTGATGCCAAGTCTTGAGTTTCTGGAAGTTCTGCAGTGTAAATTAGGTTCTTCTTGGCTTTCCCCACTGCCAGCTTAGCATTTGGCTTTCTCAGATTTGCAAGATCAATTACCACTATGAAGCCTCTTGAATCCTTTGTCCTTGTGGGTTTATCTCCTTACTGTAATTTTAGCAGTGTTGAGAGGAAGTAAGAATGAATGTATGGGCTCGGAGCCTGTGGCTCAAGCAGCTAAGGTGCCAGCCACATACACCTAAGGTGGCGTGTTTAAATCCCCAGCCTGGGCCCGCCAAACAACAATGATGGCTGCAACTAAAAAAAAAAAATGGCTGGGCGTTGTGGCGGGCACCTGTGGTCCCAGCTACTTGGGAGGCTGAGGCAGGAGACTCGCTTGAGCCCAGGAGTTGGAGGTTGCTATGAGCTGTGATGCTACAGCACTCTATCCAGGGAGACAGTTTGAGGCTCTATCTCAAAAAAAAAAAAAAAAACACACTTATGAAATAAATAGGAAACAATAAAAAAAACTCAATTTTCCAAAAAGAAGAAATTCTAGCAGAAAGATGTTGAGTTATCCAAAAGTCCTGGCAGCAAAACCGGAATGAAAGAGGCTCAGGACCCTCAGGGTAGACCCTACTGAAATAAGTTAGTCCAGCAACTGGTCTCATTTTCTTCTGGTGGAAAAATACATACTATAAGTGCTTGTATATCTGTTCTTACAGTGTTTTAAGTGCTTTGTGGTGATTCATAGTGTTCCTCTATTTGATACTTCTGTTTTAGTCCATCAGTCTAAGTAAATTCCATCCTAACAAATCCCTTTCATACGATAAGATAGGTGTAACACTTTATAGTTTTACATAAATTGATTTCGTGTCATCCTCAAAGCTATTTTTTTGATGGTTTCCTTTAAAATCATGGAAATACTGTATAATAGAGATACAGAGGGGCCAAAAAATCTATCTCACTGAAGGAATATTGTGTATTATAAATATTTTTGTTTTGTTCATTGCACTTTCACCTTTTAAAAATATATACTAAGTTCATGGCTAGCTTTGAAGCAAAATAAATGTTGTTTTTTAAAAGAGTTATCAGTTGCTTTGTGCTTCCTTTGGGAGCAAGGGTACTATCTGTGTTACTTAAAACTCAGTTTGAAAATAATTAAAGGTGACTTTGAAATTGCCGGGGTTAAATGAATGAAATCAGGTAATCAGCACTTTCCTGAAGCCCTTTTGCATTTCCCTAGAGTCCTGAGAGCCCTACATTTTGTGATTCCCTTCTAGCACCAACTTTCTTGTTTGTTCCTTTTTTCCTCAGCTAAGCGTAGGTAAATCAAGTCAAATGATAATCTTTCATATTGTACCAGGTATCATTAAGCTAAACTTTACCTCTGGTGCAGTGAGAATGGAAGATGGAATCCAGAGAAGGCTGCATAGAGGAGGTCAGTGCAGAAGTGGTAGCAGTTAATCTCTCTGCTGCTCTGATATCCGACAGCTGGTCTGACATGGGCCTGGTGCCAGCAGTGTCTTTACAGGCTTTGTGGCAGAGATTATTTAAAGGAGATTAATCCTGCTAAACCCCTTATATTTTAATTATTTCTGTATGTATTTATAAAACCTGCAGTCTGCTAGTTTCAGGACACAACTGTCTAAGTCCTTATCTTTTAACCTGGTTTCCACAATCAGACAAGTATATTTCTGTTACCATGAAGGATCTACTATTGATTTGATTTTCCTTGTTATTAAAATTATTTTTATTTTGAGTTTTTTGTCTGTTTGGCTTTGGTTTTTGGCTTCTGCATAATATTGCTGACATTACTGTTTTTTAAAAGGATAACCAAAGTTAGTGTGACTATTTTAGAGTATCTTGTAAAAATACTGGTTTGGTTGTTTGTTTGTTTGTTTGTTTTTTGTTTTTTGGGTTTTTTTTTTTTTTGAGTCTTAGTTAGTTGCCCTCAGTATAGTGTTGTGGCATCATATCTCTCAGCAACCTCAAACTCTTGGGCTCAAGCAATCCTCTTTTCTCAGCCTCCCAAGTAGCTGGGACTATAGGCGCCTGCTATAACACCTAGCTATTTTTTAGAGACAGGGTCTCCCACTTGCTCAGGCTGGTCTCGAACCTGTGAGCTCAGGCAGTCCACCTGCCTGGGCCTCCTAGAGTGCTAGGTTTACAGGCATGAGCCACTATGCTGGGCCCAAAATACTGGTTTTTTATTATGTGGTAGGAGTCTAAAGTTATAGACCTGTAATGTGAAAACTTCTGGATTAAAGTCAATATGCATTTTAAAGTATTGTTTTTTAAAGATAGGTTAGTCAGCATGGCTACTATACTTTCCAGCATTATCAGGTAAACTTCATGCCTGACTAAGACATCCAGAACAATGATTTCTGTATGCCCAAACTAGCTTGAGTTATTGAGGGCTATAAAATTTTACCCCAAATTTAAGAGTTCACACTAAATGGAGGGTCAGAGAATTCTGAGAGCTTATGAAATACCCTGTTTGGGTGTTAGAGCACCAAATCTTGAGCCACTGTTAAAGTGCTGCCATGTTTTTAGCATTTAGGGAAGCAATTGTGCCTCTTGGTGCATTCTGTCACCTCTTCTTTCAGATCCTGAGAAAAGGAAGACTTTGTGGAGACCCCCATCCCTAAGATCTTCCAGCTTCTAGGGAACTTCTTAGTAGGACATGTCTTAAGTCAGAATGTGAATGTCAATGTCAAATGTTTGTAACATTTGTATCTTTTAAACACTTGCTTTAGACCATTTTATCTTAGCATTTATCTAAGTCTGTCCTTTCTTAGTTGGTTTTCTTCATGCCTAACCAAATGAACAATGAAACATATATGAGGTAGGAATTTGGAGAAATCTTGGTTAGCCAAAATGTCAGTACCTAATATTTTATTATCCAAATTCAAGAATAACTTTTGCTTATGCTCTAGAAATGGAAATTAGACATTAAGATCTCAAAACTTGCCATTAATTTTCTTACTCCATTTTTGTAGAAGATACAAGTTTAAGTCCTAATGCTACTGTTTGACTTGCTATATCATTTAGGGCAAATCATTTAATGTTGCTGACCTTGAGTTTCCTTACAAACTGGAGCTACTAGTAAACCACCTTACTTATTTAAGGATATTAGTTTCAGATAAATTGGTATATATAAAAGTGTTCTATAAAATGATGTACAAATGTGAGTTGTTATTGTCTTAGGGAACAGCATGTCTAAATTAAGAAAGGTGTATTGGAGACTTAGTTATATAGTTCTTTTATGCCATCCATATCTTGTGAATGGTTTTTTATTGCTGTTAGTTGAGCTATTTCCTTATCCCTTTCCAGACATCATAATCATTTATTCTCTATAATTGCTAGTTTTCAAAAATGTCTTTTAATGTAGTGGCTATCATATAACCATAAGAGATTAAATTATCTAATATGATACTTAATATAAACAATTCTGTTTTCATTGTATAACATATTCTCATATTTGAACTGATACAAACATTCTCAGTGTTAATTTTAAGTCATAACAATATGTCAAATTCTATGTAAAACTGGGGAAATCCATAGTTAGCAATTTGTATCTGACTTAAAGACAATTGGTATATACTTTAAAGTTTTAACAGAAGAATGCCACGCTTACAACAGTCCTTTCAAAAGGGATATGAGAACCAATAAATTATTAGTGAGGCTCTTGTAGGAGTTAGTGGATTAAGAGGTTTGGGTCTGGATAGAGTTTATTACTGTGGATAAAGAAAGAATCAGAGATACAGTTCAGGAGAATTCAGTGTCTCTTGATTGAAAGAATATAAGAAATAAAGAAAAGGAGTAAAAGTTGAATATGACTTCAAAGCCATGAGCAAAAAAACAACAAAAAAATGAATTCTGTTTTTGACATGGCTAATTTTAGGGGACTATATCATGACATCCTTGATGAAGTAACCTAAAGAAAAAGAAAAGTTAGTACAGAACATTCATGTACAATATATCTGTTTTCCAAAAAAAAAAAAAAAAAACAATAACACTCAAAGAGAAGACTAAATCTTAACATAAGGATACTGAAAAATCTCCCTACATATATGAAGATATACAAAGAAACCTGTGAAATCTCAGAGGTATTGAAGAGCATATGCTTGGGAGCTAGCAGCTTTTAATTTAAGTTCTGACTCTGCCACTAACAAATCATATACCTTGGACAAGTTACTTAACCTAAGCTTCAGTCTCTTCATTTGTAAAATGTGTTAATACAGTTAAGTTCACTTCATACAATTGTTGGGTGGATTAAATAAAAGAATGCCTCTAGATTGCCCAGTGCAATAAATAGCATTAGCCACTACCATCATTGCTTTTATTCATTACTGACAAAAATCTGCTTTATTTTGTGTTACATTGACCGGTAGTATACACTATACAGAAAGGTTACAAAAGAAGGTGAGGTATTAAAGTTGCCTGGAAAACTGCATCTTTGTTTGCTTTAATATTCAGAGATGTGTATAACTTTACCTTAAAATTCTGATTTATAGGTAATTGGAGGTGTTTTGTTCTTAATTTTAAAAATTGTATCACAAATAAGATCTTTTTATTTAACTCCTTGTTTTACAGCTATGCAAAAAAAAGTTATTAAATTATGGAAGGGCTGAGAGGTAGAGGTAAATCAGGGGATAAACTGAAGCTAACATTTATTGAGAATCTGTTCTCCTTATTGCAGTTATTCATTCTTCTTAATAAAATCAGTCATTTACACAGAAAAATAGCTCAAAATACTTTTATATTTGATTGCATGGGTTTTGTTTCTTTTCTTTCCATAGACTGCCGTGCTTTCTTGAGGCCCCAGAGAAAGCAGCTTACTTAACATTTCTTTAGGAAATGAAGGAAAAAACTTAGGCAACAAGACAATGTGTACAGTAAAAATTGAAGTAAAAATCTTTCCATGTTTTTAAACATTTTAAAAAATAACCTGAAAGGATGATGATGAAGGCTTATGGGTGATAATAAAATCAAATTTGATAATATTTATAATCAAATAGTTCTGAAGATATTACAGTATTCAAAACTGAAATTGCAGGTTCAGGGTAAATAGAGGGTTAAATCTCTGAGCTGTAGAAGCAGATTGTGTTTTCCTTTTGTGATCTGGGCTGACAAGACATCAGTATTCTATTCATCTGTTGGGAATTAGGCTGTTAATCCAATCAATGACTCTTGAGTGAGCTGTGGCCTACCTCCCCCACTGGGGAACAATCGGATCAAACTGCAGATTGTTTAAGAGCACAGTGCTGTTCTCCTGTCAGGTGGAATTCTCAAACGTTCCCTGGTGAATTGGGGATAGGGAAAGCTGTCTTGGCCCATTTATCCTGCTCCTTAAATAACCAGGTATCTGCCCCATCCATACGAAAGCATTTGGCAGTAGTGACAACAGGAATGCAATAGAAATCCATTAACTTTAACTCACAAAAGTGTGGGTGAAAGGAAGGAATGTTTTCAAACACCACACAGCAACTTATATAAAAGTTTTTTTATTTTATTCATGTTTTTTTCCTACTCCTTAAACCTTAAATCATTTCCTTTGCTGTTTATTTTTAACTGTTTTATGTCACTGAATTTTTTTAACTACTACAGGTTCTTGTTCTATATTTACCCTGCCCTGCATATGTTTTTCTAAGTCAGCAGGGTACAAATAAATTTTTAATACATATTATGGGAACACTAATTAAATAAAATTTTAATTTAAAATATCTTTCTCTGAGGAATGCTAATTAAATAAAATTTTAATTTTAAAATATCTTAGTCTCAGCATACATAATTTTGACATCTTTTGCAGCCTGGCAAAATTTGATTTCTAATTGCTGATTTAATAGTCCATTAAGTACATTTAGAAATTATTATTGAACTGATTGGATAGATGTTCAGAGTTGTAGTTATTTTCTATGAAATGCTGCCGGCAGTTTTTTCTATTAATTAGTAAGGTGACCTGGGCTATCTATCACAGAGTAAAATATCCAAAATAAGAAAGAGAAATTCTTTTTTTTTTTTTTGCAGTTTTTGGCCAGGGCTGGGTTTGAACCCACCACCTCCAGCATATGGGGTTGGCACCCTACCCCTTTGAGCCACAGGCACTGCCCAGAAAGAGAAATTCTTAAGAAAGGTACTTACTATCCCAGTCTTAGTGAAAACAAGCTTAAAAAATTATTTTATTATTTTCTATCAATATAATTACATAGAATATTTCCAAGAAAATTTCTTAAAGGTGCCCAATTTATCCATTCATTATGTGAATACTTAGTGTCTATATTTTATGTACCCAGGAATTACCACAGTGAGCAAGACAGACAAGGTCCATTTTCTCATATACATTCTAGAGAAGAAAACATACCCAAAACCAGTAAATAAATAAGGTAGTATCAGATAAGTCCTAAGAAATAAAGTGATGGGTTACTTTGAAAAGTGATATATAAGACTTCACTGAGAAGATAATAGTTAAGCTAGTAATTCAGTGAAGAGAGGTTCCTATAACTCATGCTAAAAATCCCTAAAATAGGAGTGAGCTTGACATACCAAGAACAAACTACCTACAATATGTACACGATTATCCAGGCCAGTAATTTTGGCACAGTATTGAATTTTCTTAAGAACTTTGTAAAAGTAAAGTTACCTTAGCCTCTGTCCCTAGAAATGCTGGTTCAGCAGAATTAAATGGCTTAGAGCCTACGTTTAAAGTGCCATGAACAGAGTTGAAAACCTTGACTTTAAAGCAGGTATCTGGTATACTCAAAACTAATATGAAACCAACAGAAAAACAACTACGTGCCCATACAAGAGAAAAACACAAATATGGGGGGGGGAGGATGGAGGAGCATTGGTGAGCTCTTATTCAAAGATACTAATACAAAAAAAAATGTCTTTTTAAAACCTATCTCCAGCCAGTGTACTTTCTTCCCTTGAACATATGACATATTCTACCCCCATCCATGCCCTTACTCATGTTTTTTGTTTGTTTTGTTTTATTTTTGGCTTTTTGCCTATATTTTTGCCTTATCCTTTCACACCTATGTCTACCCATACCCTCTTCAAATGCCATCCACTCTTTAAGGTCCCTCCTCGGTAGGAAGTACGGAATATACCTGTAAAGTATTTTTACAATAAAATAATGAACCCAAATCTAATACTACTAACCCAGGTCTACTACTACTATCTAAAAAATATGTGTGCTAATGTGGTAAATATTAAAAAAAAAAGCAAATCAACAAATCCAGACTCTGGAATGTTCTGCTGAATAACTGACTCTATTTCTATAACAAGTCAGTGGTATTTAAAAAAAAAAAAAAACGAGGGAGAAAATTACTTGAGAAAAAGATCTGACAACCAAATGTAAAGTGTGGACCTTGTTTGGATCCTCCTTGCTACAAATCAACTATTAAAAAATTTTTTTAAACATAGTCAGGAAGTCTTGGCATTGTGGTTAGATAAGTAAATTCCCATGTTTTAAGAGTTTCATAGTGAGGTATGTGGGAGAAATGATACAAAATCAGGAATTTGCTTTAAAGTACTTTAGTAAGGAAAAAAAGGAATCAATGAAATAAAGTTTTTATAGTTGTTGAATCTGGGAGATGGTTACATGGAAGTTCATATTATCTATTTTTGTGTATATGTGAAATGTTTCATATAAATTGTTTAAAGGGCATGAGATTTTTGTTTAAATGAAGAGAGCATATATATTTAAAGGTTGAGAAACCTAGTACTGTACTGTTTTGCCTTTCCAATTGAAAAAGGATAATTATTCACACTATTAAAAGGTATGCTTTTTTAAAAGGATTTATCCATAAATATTATAATTCCCCAGAGTATTTAAAGTGTGACTTGATATCCACCTGAAGGAAGTCAGCATAGTCATAAAGATTTCTCTAGCACATAGAATAATTACATTTTTAGAAAAATACTGATTATCTGACCTCTTAATTCAATGATGCTTAAAGCGACTTTTAATGTTTAGTAGAACAGAGAAGAGGTATGTTTATGTGTATATATACCTATGTAGGGTAGATATCAATTCAAGTTTTGTAAGGAGAAAGTTTAGCCTGCTACGAGGTCTTGAAATACAATAGCAATATCGTTAAGTATAAATAATATTAAGTGGAAATATATGTAGTATTGTGTTTATAATAAAACTATTAGTGCTTAATAATCTGAGTTTTATTACCAAATATATGTGTGTTTTGGTATATATACATGTATATGTGGAGAAAAAAGGGCATTGTCATTCTATTAGAAGTAGTACCAAAAATCGCATTACAACAAAGACATTTGTATCAGAATGTTTATTGCAGCCCAATTCATAATCGCCAGGTCATGGAAGAAGCCCAAGTGCCCATCGATCCACGAATGGATCAATAAAATGTGGTATATGCATGAAAAAATGCTCACCATCCTTAATCATCAAAGAAATGCAAATCAAAACTACTATGAGGTATCATTTAACTCCAGTGAGATTAGCCCATATCACAAAATCCCAAAACCAGAGATGCTGGAGTGGATGTGGAGAATTGGGATCTGTAATAGACTGCTTGTGGGAATGTATTATGTTAAGACGTTCATATTCTACTCTTAGAAAGATTCACTTGTACCGTTGTAAGATAAACCATAGAAGTGATCCCTCCAATCACCCTCTCTCCCCCATACCCCTCTCCTCCCTCTCCAACCCCCCGCCCTCCCGTCACCCCCTCTTATTAATCTGTTATTATGTTATAGATTTCATATGAAAGATATAAATTAATTTCATAATAGGGCTGTGTACATTAGATACTTTTTCTTCCATTCCTGTGACACTGCTAAGAAGAACACTTTCCAGCTCCATCCGTGTGAACATGAAGGA
>CAUYTI010086353.1:0-40863 GCA_963575145.1 Galago senegalensis | reverse complement strand
TGAGACAGAGCCTCAAGCTGTCCCCCTGGGTAGAGTGCCATGGCTTCACAGCTCACAGCAACCTCCAACTCCTGGGCTCAAGCAAGTCTCCTGCCTCAGCCTCCCAAGTAGCTGGGACCACAGGCGCCCACCACAACGCCCGGCTATTTTTTAGTTGCAGCCGTCATTGTTGTTTTGGCAGGTCCGGGCTGGATTCGAACCTTCCACCTTAAGTGTATGTGGCTGGCGCCTTAGCCACTTGAGCCACAGGCGCCGAGCCAAAAAATGTATTCTTAAGTGACACTTGAAAGTCAAAATTCTTCTTGATCCTTGGATTACAGACGGGATGTTGTGTTAGCAGATATGAAAATAACATTAATTTTTTGTACATCCCATCAGAGTTCTCGAGTGACCAAGTGCACTGTCAATGAGCAGTAACATTTTGAAAGAATATTTTTTTCTGAGCAGCACCCTCAGCAGTAGTCTTAAAGTACTCAGTAAACACTGTTGCAACACATGTGCTGTCTTCCAGGCTTTACTAATACATTAGTACATTTGTACAACACAGGCAGAGTAGTCTTATCATAATTCTCAAGGGCTCTAGAATTTTCAGAATGGTAAACAAGCACTGGGATCCACTTCAAGTCCCTGATTGCATTAGCCTTAACGAGAGAGTCAGCCTTGCTTAGAAGCTTTGCAGCCAGGTATTGACTTCCCTTCTCTAGCAATAGCAGCCTGAGCTAGCATTGCCTTCCAACAGAAGGTTATTTCATCTACACTGAAAATCTACTGTTTAGTGTAGATACATTTGTCAATCTCAGCTAGATTTTCTGGACGACTTGATGCAGTTTCTCCACCAGCACTTGCTGCTTTATCCTGTACTTTTATATTACGAAGAGGGTTCTTTCTTTAAACCTCATGAAACAACTTCTGCAAGCGTCTGGGGTTTTTTTGGCCGGGGGTGGGGGTGGGGGAATCATTCAGGGTACAAAGAACCAGGTAGCACTGCTTCAAATTTTTCTTCTGCAGCTTCCTTACCTCTCTCAGTTGCCACAGAATTAAAGAGAATTAGGGCCTTGCTCTGGGTTAGGCTTTGCCTTATGGGAATGTTGTGGCTGGTTTGATCTTTTATCCAGACCACTAAGAATTTTTATATATCAGCAATAAGGCTGTTAATCTTTGTTATCATTCGTGTGTTAACTGGAACATCACATTTAATTTTCTTTACTTTTCCTTTGATTCACAACTTGGCTAACTGGCATAAAAATGCCAAGCTTTGAAAAAAAATGATTGTTGATTGATGGATTGATTAAACACATAAAGTGGTACAAATGTTTTTGTTATATGGGTAGTTTTATGATACCTGAGTCCGTGTTCCCATCAACAAGTAGTGTTCTTTGTTCCAATTAGGTAGCTTTTTGCCCCTCCATTTCTTCCCCCAGTGCCCCTGCTTGGTTTCCAATGACTTTTCCTTCCTTCCTTCCATCCATGCACATGTATGCCTCTCAGTTAGTTCCAATTTATTAGAGAGTACATGTGGTATTTGTTTTTCTGTTTTGAAGATACTTCACTTGAGAAAATGGTCTCCATTTCCATCCAAATTGCTGCAGAGGGAATTAATTCATCCATTTTCATGGCTGCATAGTATTCCATGGTATACATATACCACATTTTGTTAACTCACTCATGACCTCAGATTGATTCCACATCTTTGCAGTTGTGAAATGTGCTGCAATAAACATTCAAGTGCAGGTCTTTTGCATAAAATGACTTCTTTTCCTTTGGGTACATACACAATAATGGGATTGTTGAATTGAAGGGTAGGCTTACTTCTACTTCTTAGAGGAATCTCCACACTGTTTTCTGTGGCAATTGTACTGTGAAACAGTATACAAGCATACTTTTCTCTCTGCATCCATGCCAGCATCTATTGTTTGGGGACTTTTTAATGAAAGCCATTTTAACAGAAGTAAAGTGACATATCATTATGGCTTTAATTTGCATTTGCCAGGTGATTTGTGATGTTGAGCTTCTTTTTATATGTTTCTTGGTCATTTGTCTATCTTCTTCCAAAAAACTTCTATTAACGTCTTTTACCAATTTTTTTTTTTGAGACAGAGTCTCAAGCAGTCACTCTGGGTAGAGTAATGTGGCATCACAGCTCACAGCAACCTCAAACTCTCGAGCTCAAGTAATCTTGCTTCAGCCTCCCAAGTAGCTGGGACCACAGGTGCCCTCTACAACACCCTGCTATATTTTGTTGCTGTTGATGCAATTGTCATTGTTGCTTTAGCTGGCCTAAGCTGGATTAGAACCCACCAGCCTTGGTGTATGTGGCTGGTGCCCTACCCACTGAGCTACAGGTACCACCCAACTTTTTAATGGGGTTCTTTTTTTGCTTTTTTCTTGCTCATTTGTTTAAGTTTGTTAAAGATTCTGAATATTAGCCATTTGTCAGATGTATAGTTTGCAAATATTTTCTCCCATTCTATGGGTCATCTATTTGTTCTGTTGATTATTTCCTTAGAAGTGTTTTTTTTTCATTTATTCAGTTCCACTTATTAATTTTTGTTGTTCTATAATTGCCTTTGTAGTCTTAGTCATAAATTCTTTGCCTGGTCAGTATCTAGAAGAGTTTTTCTTACCTTTTCTTCTAGAATTCTAATGGCTTCATGCCTTGCATTTAAGTTTTTTATCCATCTTGTATTAGTTTTTGTAAGTGGTGAGAGATAGGGGCCCTGCTTCATTCTTATGTTTGTGGCTATTCAATTCCCCCTGCACCATTTATTGAAATAGGTTCTATTCCCCACCGTATGTTGTTGTCTGTTTTGGCTTCCTCCCTAAGCTGAATTATTTCTAGATTTTCCTTAATTTGAGACACCTGCAACTCTTCACTTGAGCAGTTAGATGCCATTGTAGAGCTATTAAATGGCCTAATCTCAACATTGCTGTCTCCAGGAACAGAGATGCCAGAGGAGAAGGAAAGAGATAGGACAATGGCTGGTTAGTAGAATGGTCAGGCTACACACACCATTTATTTATTAAATTCACACGTTCATACAAATGATAAAAGACAGCTAAAGTCCAGAAAGAAGGAGAGAAGAAGAAGGAGAGGGAAAGGGAGGAGAGAAGACAGGAGGAGGAAGGGGATTTGGTGGGACCTCACCTCACCATTGCACAGTGCAATGGTACATTTCAAAACTACTAAGAGTATAGTATAAATGTTTTACTATAACAAATAAGATGATGGCTATGTTAATGAGTTTGATTTAAGCATTCCACATTATATATCAAATTAGCACATTGTTCACCATAATTGTACTCAGTTATGATCTAATAAAAAAAAAAAAAATCAGCGTCTTACATGTGCACAGTACCTGGTGCCTCAAAAGTATCATAGTAGTAACATCCAAGTTCCCGGATCACAGATCACCATAATAGATAATAGTGGAAAAGTCTGAAATATCTTGAGAATTTCCAGAGACATAAAATGAGCACATACTATTAGAAAACTGGTTCTGATAGTCTTGCTTGACACAGAGTGGACATGGACATAAATTCATAAAAAATAAAACATAATAATTGCAAAGCATAATAAAGTGGGGTCCCCCCAAAACAAGATATGCCTATAGAAAAATAGGGAAAACAGGTTGTTTTAAACTTTTAAAATTGAATACATTAAATTGACATCATGTTTACTGTGAATATCATCCCCCTATATAGAAGTTGTATAAATGTGTGTGTTTTATTTTTACATATTAAAGTTTAATTTATGAAATATAATTTAAAACCACATAACATGATTGTTTACTTAGTGTCACTTATAAAAACATAACATATTTAATAATAAACTTTATTAATTTAGAAAATAATATAGTTTGAGGTGGCACCTGTGGCTCAAAAGAGTAGGATGCCGGTCCCACATGCTGAAGGGGGCAGGGTCAAACCCAGCCTTGGCCAAAAACTGCGAAAAAAGAAAAAAAAAGAAAAAGAAAAGAATTTAGTTCAATGATACTATGTCAAATTCTAATATTGCAATATAATCAGTAAATTACTTTATGCATAATTCAAATGTTAGAGTCAAAAAAGGTTTTGGTGACAAGATGAGATTAAAAAGAAAATTAAGATTTTAAAAGATTAAAACAGAATTTATTCTTTTGGAAGTATCAGCAGTTTATAGTAAGATGTAATAAAAAGGCAAGTAACAATAACAACTAAGGTCTATTGAGTCCTTTTTGTGTACCAACCACTTTATAAAATGTGTTGAATCCTCACAACAGTGTTTGAGAGGAGAGTTTAATTCCCCCTAAAATAAATCCTCCCTATTTTGGAGATGAGCTTTTTCCAAAAGTGTCCTGGAAAATTTAAAATCAGTAAGGCATTGTTAGTGTTTGACGGATAACACAGCTCTTGGCTGCACCTCAGAACATTAGTTGTCTGAAATGTTCCTGAATACTATATTTACTTTATTTATTTCTGCATTAAAAGGAGACTCTATGGTAAATGATTTGGGGACATTCTGAACTAAAAGCAAATTAAATGTTTCTGCAGAACTTTCAATACTTTTTACAAACTTAGATACATTGCCATTCTCATAGAAGACAATACAATATTCAGTATGTCCTACATATGTTGGATATCAGATTTTTTCTGTGAGCCTAAAGATTCATGAAGTATTTTAAGTAATACCGGATTAATTTTTTTTTTTAACAGTCCTATATGGAAATAACAGTCAGGAAAACTGCAGCAAATTACAGACAATCCCAGTCTTATCAGTGCCTCCTGTTCTGCCCCAGTATGGAGTCCTTCTGTTCCATCCTGACCAATGCTGCATTTAAAGGCCTTGCTTTAATCCTGCACCCACCCACGCTCTTGGTATATTTTGGTAGAGGTACCTTCTCCCTAGAGAGGGAAACTGAGCTGAGAAAAGGGAAATGTTTATGAAAGGCAAGCTACTTTATGAGCACCTTCAAAGACCACTTTTCCAAGTTCTGCTGATGAAGAAGCTTAAATGTGCTGGTAGGCAGATTGCTAAGTAAACAGTCATCGGGTCATGGGGAAAATGCTAAATGAGGGTGGGGGTGATCTGGGAGCACAGAGAAAGCACATCTGTATTACTCCTAGGAGGCGCGGAGAATCGTTTATGGACAAGGATCTCACTGAATCCTTTATTTATTTATTTTTAACTGAGTCTTGCCCACTGAGTTGTTGTTACGTTATTTGAATTCAGTAGATGCTGAAGCCCCATGCAAGAGGGGTAAAAAGCAGGACAAACGCACACACATTGAGGTGTGAACAGGTGTGCCTTGTTTGGGAAAGCTGAGATATGATAAACTGCAGGTAGACGAGGGCAGATGCGAAGCTAAGAACAGGCGGGGATAGATTATGAAAAGCTGTGTTTGTTGGCTGTAATTAGGATCTTTGAAGGGTTTGGGGCGAGGGAGTGGGCCGGTAATGAGTGCACAGGGATTTAGCAAGCCACCCTGGGAACTCTGTGGAGGAGGAGTTGAGATTCAGAATGGGCGTGGTTGACAGTGTGACAAGGAGACTAGTTAAGATTCATTACCCTGTATGAGAAAAGTTCAAGCCCCAGATCTAGGCCAAACTGGAGAAGATAGGATGGGAAGAGGACAAAATTGGGAGCTATCTGAAGACATTCAGGTTATGACAGGACTTTGCGGCCTCGTTGGCTGTGGATGTCTAGAATGAGAGACTGACAACAGTGTTGTCGGGAACTGCAATCCTTTTTCTTTCAAAAGGATTTGAGATGATTGCATCATCCTAATACAAAAGTCAGAAAGCTGCATAGTAACTATCAGATAAATGACAGATTCATAGTATTTTTACTCTTCTGCCCATTTTTTCAGATTATAAAAATAATCCTCGATTACATCAAAACATTGCAAAATAAAATTTCAGTTATCTTATAGGGCCTTTATTTTTTTTTTCAGGCTGTTTTCCTAAGCATGTGTCAGGGGCATGTACCTTGCATACATGTGCAGGTCACTGTTGATGAAGATACGATTTTTATACTGTGCTGCAGTCTGAATTTCCATTTAATATTATATCATAAACATTTGTCAATCACTAGAAAAGTTTCCGTTCAGCATCATTAAAATTTACTTTTAATGGCTATATTAGATTGTTTTAGAGCTGTCATACAATTAATTTAACTTCTCCCTCCTTTTGATATTTAGGATGCTTATTTAATGTTCCCTGTTTATTTTCATTTAGAAGATAGTGCTTTGATAAATATCTTTTTACCTAAGCGTTTTCAGATTTTCCTGATAATTTACTTGTCAGAGTTTCAACACATGGAATTATTTCATTAGAAGTTATAAACATTTCTAATATCTCGTGAAAATTATTTTGTTTTGTTTTGCTTTTTCCAGTTTTTGGCTGGGGCTGTGTTTGAACCCGCCACCTCTGGCATATGGGGCCAAATCCCTACTCCTTTGAGCCACAGGTGCCACCTGAAAATTGTTTTTCAGAAAGCTTGAAACACCATATTATTTCTTTAATTAACCATATGACCTTTATTTAATGTAGCAAAGGCCTATCTCTAAATTTTGTTTCCTACTATCATATAATTATTTTAATCCCACTGGTTTCATATTTTAAAAAGACTAGTTAGAGATTATAGTATTCCTAATCATGATTCCTTAGAAAATGTGTTTTCTTTTTCTATAGAAAACCACATGAGTTTTTTATGGATTTAAAGTCTTTTTATTTAACAAGTAAAAAATATTATCAAAAATAATATCTACTTACCTCTTCTATGTTTAGTACTTGTTTCTAGTTCCTGCTTAAATCAATATGATTCAATGTCAAAAATCTGGAAAAATATTAATCAATAGGGAAAAAAATTATTTACAACCTCACCATCCAAAGAGAACCATCTTTAATGTGTGTTCCAAAGTGGTTTTTTGTTTTGTTCACAGGTCTGACCCAAGTGCCTAGTACTGGTATGTGGTTGGTGTTTAATGAACATTTATAAAATGAATGAATATTTTTAGTATATTTCTCATATTTCATATAGATTTCTATAATAGCTAACCTTCGTTGATAGATACATGCTAAACTACAACTCAACACATGGAATTATTTCATTAAACTACATGCTAAGTGTTATATGTTGCATCTCATTTAATGCAACCATTCTGTTTATTAGGATCATTATAGTACCCATGGGCAGATGCAGAGTCTTACCTTTAAAATGATTAAATTGCTATAAGAGATTGGTTTCATCTCTTGATAATCTATTTGGTTCCAAATGTTTATGTCTCTATTTTTCTGCCAATACCATGCTGTTTTGATCACTGTGGACTTGTATGTAATATAACCTAAAGTCTGGTAAGATGATGCTTCTGGCTTTCTTTTTATTACTAAGAAGTGTCTTGAGTATACAGGGTTTGGTATGATTCCATACAAAATGAATAGCTATTTTTTCCTTATTTTCAAAGTCTGATGTTGATATTTTAGTGAGGATTGCATTGAATCTGTAGATTGCTTTGGGAAGTATAGACATTCTAAGAATGTTGATTATTCTGAGCCAGGAGCATGGTGTGTTTTTCATTTGTTAATGTCTTCTGCTATTTCTTTTCTCAGGGTTTCATAATTCTTTTTGTAGAGGTCTTTAACCAGTCTCTACTGGACATCCGATCTTTGATAAACCAAACAAAAGCATACAGTGGGGAAAAGCATCCCTATTCAACAAATGGTACTGAGAGAACTGAACAACCACATGTAAAAGACTGAAACTGGGCCTGCACCTTTCACTGCTTATAAAAATTGACTTAAGATGGATAAAAGATTTAAACCTAGGACATGCAATGGTAAAAATCTTAGAAGAAAGTGTGAGAAAAACTCTTGATGATGTCAAACTGGGGAAGGATTTTGTAACAAAGACTCCAGCAGCAATTGCAATAACAAAAATAAATACATGGGACTTAATTAAGCTGAAAAGCTTCTGCACAACTAAGGATACAACAAGCAAAGCAAAGAAACAACCTTCAGAATGGGAAAAGATATTTGCATATTATGAATTGGACAAAGATGATAAGTAGAATCTACAGAAAACTCGAATTAATCAACAAAAAAAGGAGCAAACAATCCCATCTATCACTGGGTCAAAGATAGGAACAGAATCTTCTCTGAGGAAGACAGATGAATGGCTAATAAGCATATGAAACAATACTCATTGTCCCTGATCAGCAGAGAAATGTAAATGAACACCACCCTGAGATATCACCTAAATCACAGTGAGAACCGCCCGTTTCACAAAGTCTCGAAGTTGCAGATGCTGGTGTGGATGTGGTGAGACGAGAACACTTTTACACGGCTGGTGGGACTGCAAACTAATACATCCATTTTGGAAAGGAGTATGGAGAATCCTCAAAGAACTCAAATCAGACCTCCCATTTGATTCTACAATCCTATTAGTAGGCATCTACCCAGAAGAAAAAATCATTTTATCATAAGGACATTTGCACTATATTGTTTAATCACAGCTCAACTTAGAATCCCCAAGATGTGGAAACGACCTAAATGTCCATCAACTCAGAAATGGATTCACAAACTGTGGTATATGCATACCATGGAATACTATTCACTTTCATCCTTGTTCAATTCAAAATCTTTCTTCAGGTTTTCTATTGAAATGAAGACAAAAACATAACTTTACTTTTCATTTTTTTTCCCACAATGCTGGGGCAAATTTATATTACTGGTTATGACTGTCCTGGCAGACATTAAACTCAGAAGCTCTCAGAATAAGACCCCCTGACTTGATAAAAGCCACAGTTGATCCATGTGTAACCTACAGATGCTTCTAGAAAAAGAGATTTCTTCCCTAAAATAGTGATAATCTGTTTAACTTCCCTCTGAGTGTATGTGATGTATTATCCTCCTAAAGCTAAGAAGTTTTTTTTTTTACCCTTTCTTCCTAATTCTGTTCTCAAAGGTATAAGTAAGGTGAGAAGTCACAGGAAAAGACATTAGACCTAAGAGGCTGTTTGCACCACACACACAACACAAATTCATCCCTCTGCCCATGGTTATTGTACTACCCTAATGGGATCTTTATTGCTTTTTCACCCAATTGAGTGTCCTAACACTCATTACCAAATTATCCATACAACACCTGCTGTACTATTTTAATTTCATCCTCTTGACTTCAAAAATAATTAGTTTCTACATGATGCCTACACTTATATTTCCAGCCATCATCTGGCTACACTTTCCATTTTAACATATGAAATTATATGTGCTCTTCATAGAATATTGCAGGAATCATGTTGTTTCAACTGGAATTGTATTGTGTTGTCTAGATATTCGTCATAGTCCCATCTATTCTATATAACCAGCTATGTTTATAAAAGCCAACTCAATTTTTTCCACAATAAACTTGAGTTTATCTTTAAAAAAAAATCCCTTGCAGCATTTAGGTTTACAGAAATTATGTTCTGTCAAAATATTTTATAATGACAGCATTAAACATTGCCTCAAGGAAAAATATAGCTAAAAGTTGACTGAGAAATAATATCTTAGTGCTATACCACATTAGAATAATTTTTTATTTCCTGGAGGTAATATTTTATGGCCAATTTCTGAAAGGGAACCTATATTTGTCCACCAAGTAAACTATTTAAATGGGAAAGTTAAGGATTCATGATGCATTACTAAATTCTGAATTTGACTGCTACCTCCATACATGTCTACTCATAAAAGCCCCCTTTCCACTTTGGGCTAAATGAAGTGGTTAATAGTTTGGGCAGAGTACTTAGCTTTTGCAAATAGCCTGCAGATAAAGGATGACATTAGTGATAAATATAATATACAACTAACAATTTACATACAGCGCTGGTGCGTACAGTAGTGCATGATAATTAGCAAGCACCCCTGGCAGCTATGTGCATCCTCCCCTCCATCTGTTGCTTCACTTTGAGTTTCAGGCAACTGCAATATTGAGTAGTTAGAATATTTTTAGTGCTGTGAAATTTAGCTTTAAGTAAACAGGCATATATATATATATGGCTACATATTATAGATGACAGTAATTAGGTAATAAGATTGACTCAAGTACTCAAGGACTTTTCAGTATCTAGAATTGGTTAAGCTGAATATTCAAATATTTGAAAGACATTTCCAGGCTTCATCCAAAACTCAGCATCCCTTTAAGTCTTTAAAGAGGGTAAAGTCAACTCTGAGCACTGTGAGTGCAGCAGCACATAAAAGATGACATTGAGTAGCTGCAAATGGGCCATGCTAGGGAAATTACGAAAAGAAATTTGAATAGGAGACCAAATATTTAATGATAGCCATGATGCGATTAACTCAGGAAGTAACTATACCCTGTGGAATAGTCATTAAAAATGTGGATGATAGAGTCAGACTTCCTGGAGTAAAGTCCATGTCCCACTACATCATACATATTAGCCACATAACCCTGCTCAAGTTTCTTTACTTTTCTTTGCCTTAATTTTACTTACTTCTCTCAAATTCTACATTTGTAACTTGAACACAAAAATACCTCTAGGGTTGTTCATGGGGGTTAAATGAGTTAATATTAACAAACACTTCTAATAGTGTCTGCCGCAGAATAAATTGCATGTGTTTGCTAAATAAATAAAAAGGAACGAACATGTTATACTTATCTTTGTTAATTTTAGCCTTGAAACTATGAAAAAGGCCCAAAGAGGTGCTCATGCTAATTAAACAAAATCTTTATTTTCATGTTACTGTTTCAAAAATTTTATCAATATGAATGATACGTTTGAATAATCAAATAGAATAAACTCAGTTGAATACTAGCTACAATTTGGTTATGAATAAAAGAGAAAGTTTTCACATGAAAGATAGAATATCTACTTTAATATTGACAATTGCTTTTTGGACATATTCTATATGAGACATATGTCATTAACATATAACTAACTGTGCCTATTAGTCAATGTGCCAAATTTTAAAGCTGCAAAATATTTTGTATCACGTATGAATATTTTTAATTGAACAAGACACCATTACCAAAACCCTGGAGGTATAGATTAGATAATTAGTCACATGTGCTCATTGCCGATCCCAATAGAAATTAGCTAAATTTAAACCACTAATATGTGTAATAGAAAATGTGTGTGTAAATAGTCTCCTTATTATTCTCTATTTTCTGATCTATGCCCTTTAAATATATTTTGTACATTTTTTCTTGAATATTAAAATGAACATGTCTAATTTTAGGATGAAAGATTTATCACATATGTGTGATCTATGGTAAAACAATGCAATATGGACAAAGAAATGGCTTAACTTTCTCTACTTTTGAAATAAACTTTAAAATACTAGGGAAACAATAAAGGAAATTATCTTTTGTTTCCTGTTGTAAAATATTCATGCCACTAATATTTGTAAATAGTCAAGTAGTATTTCTAAGATTCTAAAGTTAGAACACAACACCCTAATATATGTTGTATCTGCAAATTAATGAAATACTATAAATAAAACAAATAAAAAGCTAGAAGTGTGCTTAAAAGGTATGTGTTTTATTTACATGATAACTGCCACTTTTTACCTATTCTGACAATTGGCTCAGTTAACTGTCATTAGCTATCATATAATCAGACTTTGTCTACAAGTCTCAGAAGAGGGGAGATTAGGGTAAATTGGGTAATAACTTAGTAGGACTAGCTCCATGTCAGTTATCTTTTGCTAGGTTACAATGTATCTCAAAATGTAGCGGCTCAAAGCAACATCTGTTTTATCATGCTCATGAGACAGTAGATTGGCTGAGGAGTTCCACAGATCTGGCCTGGACTTGGCTGATCTTAGCTAGATCCATGCATTTATCTATAGCCAGCCAGTGTGGTGGCTGAGTTCTGGCTATCTGGGCTAGTGCAGCACATGTGTCTGGATATTGAACAACTGACACATGGGGCAAAAAGGATAACTGGACCATTCTCTCATCATGTAGCAGGTTAATTTAAGCTTGTTCAAATGGTAGTCAGGAATGAAAAGGGAAAAAACACCTGAGTCTCTTGATGCTTGGGCTCAGCACGAGTATATCATTTCACCACATTCTATTAGCCAAAACAAGTCGCAAGGCCAATCCAGAGTCAGGTAAAAGAGGAATGGACTCCACTGCTTGGATGGAGTAACAACAAAGAATTATGGACATTTGTATAATCTACCACTGCCACTTTGGATGATTTAGGGATAAATTTATTTTGTAACTGAGCTCAGGCTTGATCTAAGTACAATGTGTACATGAGCCCTACGGTTAATAAACTACTTTTAATGTTTTTTCTTTGAAACCTTCTCTGTATATGATGTTCCTCTTAATATAGGGGTATGTCCTAAAATCTGTTGAAAATATTATAAATAAAAAATGCATTTAGTATACCTACAGAACATCATATCTTAGCCTAGCCTAACTTAAACATCCTCAGAATACTTACATTAGTATTACATTTCCCATACTACATTTGGGAAAAATTATCAAACACAAAAAAATTTTGTAACAAAATATTGAATATCTCATGTAATTTATTGAACACTAAAGGTGAAAAACACTTTATACCGAATGTCTCTCATAGCTTCATAAAGTAGAAATATTAGAAGTCAAATCACAGTAAGTCAAGGACCATCAGCAATCTTAATCAGGTGGTGAAAGTGTCAAAAGTAGCCAATCCGCTCAGCTTCAGAAAGGCTGGAAATATTAGCCAGGGTTCATTCAAATTATTTACTGTTGATTCACAAGAAAAGATTTCTTGATTAAAGACTTTTGATGCCATGTCAGCAGGTCAAATTTCTATCCTTTCTTTACTTTAAGTATCCTGAATGGGAATAGCCACTGCAAGGGTAAACAAAGAGTGTCCATTTAAAATATACTTACTCTCCAGCTTCAATGGAGTTGGCCTTCCACACTTCAGCAAAACAGTGCATTATTAAGCTAGTATTTCAGCTGTGCCTCCCAACCCTAGCTGAAGGTATATATGACTAGGGAGCTCTAGTCACACAAACTGCGCTTGTTTTTTGTTTTCCTGTTCTAAGCACCAGAATCTTGCTTGCAGTTTGCAGTGGAGGCCAATTGATTTCCGGTGCTTCTTTCAACTTAGATCTCTATAAAAGTGGCAGAAAGAATTGATTGAGAACAATGTATATGGTATATTCAAGTGACTATGGACTAGATTATGTGGGTGTATGCAAATAAACACTGGACTACGCAACTGATAAGACCTTTGAATACTGTCTACGACCCAAGCTTGCTCCTCTCGTAGTTTCTGGGGTTTTTTCTTTTTCTTCTCCTCGCTCTTTCTCTCTTTCTTTTCTTGAGACAGACTCTCTCATTCCATGCTCTCGTGCCCTGGGTAGAGTGCTGTGGCATCATAGCTCACAGCAACCTCAAAATCCTGAGCTCAATCAATCCTCGTGCCTTAGCCTCTCAGTAGCAGAGATTACAGTCACTCATCACAACACCCTGCTATTTTTTTTTTCTATTTTTAGCAGAGACAAGAGTCTGGCTCTTGCTCAGGCTGGTCTCAAATTCCTGAGCGTAAGCAGTCCCTCTGCCTTGTACTCCCAGAGTGCTAAGATTACAAGTATGAGCCACCATACCTGGCCTACTTTCTATTTTTTTGCCTAGGCCAGAAACCTAGAGATGCTTCTTACATCTTCTCTCCTTTATCCTTGTGTATAAGAAATAACTAAGTCATTACAGCTTCTAATCCCTTCTTGTCTCTGAAGGCTGACTTCATCTCATCAGTCTTTAAAGTTATTGCCCAATTTCAAATTAGGCAGTATCTAAGTTACTTGCTTAACGAGGTGACTGCAACTGTGGCCTGACATACCTCCCCAAAATTAGTCTCATTTTTTCTAACCCAGTGTCTACATTATTGCTGGAATGAGCTTCCTAAAAATATACTATTTGTTTCCTTCACTTGCCTAAAATTAATACAGTGACTTCTAATAGTTTTCAGGATAAAACCGAAACCTTCATATATATGCAAAAGAATTTAAAAACACAACTCCTTCTGTATTTAACTAGTCAACTATTACCATGAAGTCTAAAACAAAACAACAGGTGCTGTATGTGGCCACATTCCAAACTGAGGTGGTGTGCTCTGTGCAGGGACTAAAAGAACGGCAAAACCAGATTTGTAACCCTCAACCTGTCACCCACTTCCAGGCTGATGTTACCGCGAAATGCTGTGAAGTGTTCTCTCATTCACCCTCCCTCCACGGCTGAACACACACACTCATACACACACACACGTGCGTTGGGAAAGGGAAAGATGGTTCTTCCCTCTTGATCTAAACCCAGTGCTGAAGGAAACACTTGGCCCTTGAAATGTGTTTAATATAGAAACTGCTATCAGAACTGTACCTTTAAAAGTCCATCCGGAATATCCCAGATGGCAGAGTTAAGAGTTTGCAATGGGGGCAAATTCCGCTAAAGTCAGAGGAAAGGTATGTGGTACTCTCTGACTTGCGGGCAAAATATACACCAAGTGCGGCCTAAAGACCTTTTATTTATTTATTTCCTGCTTATTTATTTTCTTTTTTAGAGACACGGTGTCATTTTGTCACTCAGGCTGAAATACACTGGAATGATCACAGTTCACTGTGACCTCGAACTCCGGCTCTCAAGGGGCCTTTCCACTTCAGCCTTTCACCTAACTAGGACTACAGGCATGCATCATCACACTTGGCTATTTTTGTTTTCCTTTTTTGCAGAGACAAGGTCTTGCTCTATTGCCCAGAATGGCCTCAAATGCCAAGCCTCAAGTGATCCTTCTATCTCAGCCTCCCAAAGCACTATCATTACAGGCATGAGCCACAGTACCCCACTGGAAGCCCTTATACATGTCACCATAGATGACTGCCTTGGGGGTGCTCAGGGACCTGAAGGAGGGATCACACTTGGAATGAGCTGTTTGATAGCGTTGCCCACCTCAGAGGCACTGCAATCAGAAGTTCTCAGCAAGGCATTTGCCTGTGGGACTCAGGGAAGCATCTAACATGTGTATCAGTATTAGCAAATGACCGCCCTCAGAAGGCACCACCACGAGATGGCACCTGTGCCCGTCAGAAAGCTCTTCCCTGTGTCTTCTCATCTTCCCTGCTCCAGTCATGGTTCCTGAAAGGGGCCAGAGCCAGCCCAGGGATGAATGGTGGGAAAGAGTGTGAAACAGCAAGGGGACCCTAGCCCTGGATAAATTCTCTGTCTACTTCTAGAAAAGCTCTGGAATTAGAATAGTGCAACATGAGAATGGGAAATGACAGGCGGTTTGGAGGTCAGGAAAAGAAACTCCAAGTTCTTACTAATGCAGACTTGATTTCCCAGGAACTGACTAGGAAGTTTTCGGAGACTATGTTCATACAAAATAATCTACAATATAAAAATGTGATCACATACATTTGCAGCATTCCCTGAACTAGAGAACTAAGCTCCTCTTAGCCGCCTATACTACACACAGCTGAGCAGATAATATAAGGTATCCTAGTAATTCTCTCAAAATCAGTAGGAACATAAAACATCAAACCTTTTGAGAAGTTTCCTCAATGATAAGAAATAAATGTTTGTAAAACACAGTAAACTCTCTGGTTCAAAGAACTTAAGAACCTGGGGAAATACTCGGTGGTAACCCCTCTGGCAGCATTTTAATTATAATGCAGTCTCCCCTCCCCAGGCAACGAGTCCAATCTACTATATCATGAGCAACAATCTATTTACTACAACACATTAGGAAATCCAAATATCCGGAACAAGTCATATCTCATTTGCTATTGCTGATTAAAACAAATAATGGAGGGAGATGGTTTTACATCTTTTTTTAATCATCACTGCACTTGTGTTCAAGATTGTTTTTGAAATAGAGCTAATACTTTAATACTTGAATAAATCGAATTTTCCAGCTGTATTAATCATATGAAACTTAGTTTGAATGCTGTTCTTCTGAGTATTTTTGTAAAGGTGACTTAGGAACTCTGCATGTTTTGTTGAATATGTGCAGAAGGTCATTTCCACACATGTCATCACGGTCTGCGTAAATTACAGAAAAGTGAAATCCCCTCCATTTGCCACTTTAGATCATTTTGCAATTGTTTGCATGAATTACCTATTCTTCCTAGTCTCTCTCCGAGAATTATAGAAATGGGACCAAAAGATTATAGGAAGCATGCCGCTCGATGCGCAGGTGAGTGACAGACAGTGGGTAAAACTGAGCCCTTCCCAGGCTTGTCAATCACACCTTAGTGTTAGAGGACGGACCATCTTTTCTCTTTTCTCACTCCCATCATAGTTGTCAGCTCTTCTTTCCTGAGTTTAAAAGATTTTTCATACTCCTGTTGAAATACCATTATTTCCACTTTTTCATACACAGTGAAATCTTGAAAAGACAAATTAGCTATGCATAGAGAAATGATTTTTCCTAAAGGGCATTTTTGTTGTTGTTGTTGTTACTTTATCCAGTGTATTTTTAAATGTCTCAAATGATGAGACTGGTTGTTCAACCAAGTTCAGGAACACACTTTAATTCAACCCGTTATCTATCATTGTGACCACAAACCTGCTGTTTTACTCTGCTGATAATCTATCATCTAGCAAGAGTGGGGATGTCTTCAAACCACAGGAGGAAAGAACAGTCATGAACTTGGCTTTACAAGGAGATTCATACATTGAACTCCACACACCAAAAAATGCATTCAATTCAACATGTCCTTGCTCAGGTTATATATAATGTTCTCCCTCGTGCCCCTTTTGGGAACTTAGCTACAATAGAAAGGTAATCAGATATAAAGAGGTATGAATGGATGAGTCTAAAATGTAAAACTTATCTCTCAAAATTAATCTCTAAAATATTATTTGTAATGGGAGACAAATTACTATCATCCTGCACATAAATAGAAACCAGAAGCGATGTCCTACTGAAGGACTCTCTCTCCTAAATGTCCTTATTCTTCCTTCATTATGCTATCTATTTTCCCAGGATAGCAGCATTAATTTGACATGGCTGAATTATGCTACCTACTGTTTCCTGTATGGCACTTTTAGTGCCTCAGGCTGGGTTTTCTGCTTTGGGGATAGGGACCAGAAAGATATTTCTAACTCTCCTGTAGTATGAGAAGCAATTAAGCTACAAGTTGCTTAGCTGTAAGCAGTTAACCTCACAAACCTAATAAATTATTTGATTATATGGAATGCTTACAACTTTGACCCATTTTAGTAAATATGCATGAAATTGCAAAACTTGGGTTATTGTCTTTGTTTTTGTCCCTTGTTTATTTCAACATTGCCTCCTTATTTCATGCTTTAAGATGTACAAATTGCACATAGGAAGATGCACTTGTCCTGTTATTGCCAAATCATATGGCTCTATTGTCTCTGCTGCTGCTGTTACCACCATTTCTGTGGAAGACTGCACCACTTTCTACATATGAGAGAAAGCCTCATTTTTTTCTTTTTGTCGCCTCTACTCAATTAAAAATAAACAAACAGGCATCAAACATGGACACTAATGAACTCAAAATGGTCTGTAATTAATTTTAAATTCACTACTAGTTTCAAAAATTAGCTAACACTGCAAATTGCATTGACCATGATCAGGCCCTTGATAACAAGGCCTATTGTGTGAAATGTGCAAGTCAGCAGAAACACAAATGGAAACCTTTTGGTTTTAAATACTTCCACCAGCTCCACGCTGAACAAAGCAAGATGAAATCTGAATTTTAAAAAGCTTAATACAACTGTTTCACACAAGCTCAATTAATAAATCACTTCGAAGTGTACTTTTTGGGTGGATTCACTTTTTTTGTGAGGTCAACCCATCAGAGGTGTGAAAGGAATGGCAAGAGCAAAATTTTGCCTTTTATTTCTAGAACCTCAGTAAGATATGCACAGCCATCTAGCAGGTCATCTGAAGTGCTTGCGATAGATAAGTATAGAAATGTCCTTTCTCTTTATTGTGAAAATTAATTTTAAAATAGTCAAAACTAAACTCTGTACGTACCATGATATAATCTAACACAAAAACTAGGGAAAAGTGTCATGATTTTACAATTGAATGATCCCTCAATGCTGTGTTCCCCTAAGTATTCCTGAGAGATCTTAGCTTTTAAAGAAGTGCTCCGACAACCAAATTGAAAATTTATGTTCATTCTAATTCTCCTGGTACATTGTACAATACTAACTATTGACACATTTAAGGTAATATAAATTTACACCAATAATTTTATATCTGTGCACTTGTTATTTGTTTGCTCTCAAAGCAATACAACTTTAAGCTGTGCTTTTTTAGATAGTCCAAATGGTACCAATAAAATGCTGTGTCTAAGTCCACCTTCAAACATCATGCGCCCTCCACTGAAAATCCAGTCTCACCATTTGTCAACTAGGAGAAATTGCTAAATCTATTCAATGCTTGGTTTTGCTAGCCATATAATAAAACCACTTTCTTCTAGGAATAAAAATTACATAGGGAATCTATAGGATTGGGTCAGAGAATATAGAAAAGAAGCTGTCGCTCCAAATATTTTTGTTGATGAAACGATTTCCCCAAATTCATGCTTTTACCTTCTCGAGGCTTCCATGCCGCTTTGTAACGTGTGGCCAATCTTTTGTTTTTCTTAAGTTATCATTTTTGGCTGCCTCCAGTCCTCACACTCATGAGAGAATACCTTAACACTCATTGAAATTCCCTTTCCTGAATACCTTTTCAATGAAAAATACATGCAACACTTTCTTTCTACGCAAAGTCTAATGCTGAATACGTAATGACTTCACAAACAAAAGGAAACAGATGCTGCTCCCCGACCTCCAGATGCTGTGCAATGTCTGACACCACACAGCTAATCTTATATAAACTAAAGGTTCGTTTTTTTCTCTCTTTTTTTCCTTTTTTGTATAGCACATTGTTCTGCTTATGAGTGTTATACATACAGTCAATTATCCAAGCTAATGGAGGCGAGCTGTGGGAGAGATAATTAAGAACAGTAGATAATCTACCCTGCTATTAGTGCAGGTGTCAGTAAAGAGTCTGGCCTGAGACATCGTTGTAGGGGGGATGTGGTGGGGAGAAGGGAGGCTTGTCGTCCCAAGATAATTATAGAGTGGCAGAGAAAAGCCACTAAGGGGAGGGTAGGGGGAGCATGCCTGGTGAGGAAGAAAACATTAAAGCAGATGATTACTCATTAATATGAATGTTGTGGATATTCTGGGATTCACTGTTAGGTGTAAATGCTTATTTGGAATATGATATTAATTAGCTTAAAGCCTAATGTTTGATTTATACCATGAGCAATTTTCCCTACCCCATTGGTTGTATTTTAAAGTGCTTGAACTTGCCATCAGCCCCAGAAGTCCATCTTACAAACCTGCCTGTGTGGTCAGTAAAGAAAGTGGCATACCCATATTAGTTTGAATATGTTGAAATGCTCAAGATATTCAGTGCAATATGTTGAATGTGTATTGAATGTGGATATAAATCAACATACATATTCTATTGATTATGGGTCATGTCTGTTAATTTAGAACACACAAGAGTACCCTACAATTATGACCAATTGGCATCTCATCAATTTCTCTTTCAGTATGGTTTCTACCAAGGTTCTACCATATTATTTTTTTCTGGTTGAACAGCAGATTTTTTTTTTCCCCAAGGATGTCAAGTAAAATAAACAGCCTTTGCAAACAGCAACACTTTTTCTTTGTAGAAATTCCCAGTAATAACATGCATGGATATGTGAGGATCCTCTTACTAATTCAGTAACTATTAAATAAAGGCTTTTACTGCAGGCATAGTAAGGGTTTAAGTACGCCACATATAAAACAATCAAAATCATCAACCAATGAAAAGAGAGAAATACTAAAATATATATGAGGAAACAACAAGGGTTTTCTGTTTAGTGGCTTAAACATAATAATAACAGAAATTTCTCATCTACCTAAAGAGTGTTCACCATTTATACCACCGATTGCTTCAAATCCGAAAGAGTAGCAGATGCAGACCTTGTAATTTATAGCCATCTTCCTGGCAGCTTTAGGCTATGGTCTTCTTTGGGTAGTAATACTCTAGGGTCTCCACTAGTATATTTTTCAATTACTGATATACTATCCTGCCCTGTCAGATGGGAAGCGATACAACAACAAGTAAGAAATCATTTTTCATAATTCTTCAGAGTCCAATCTAGCCTCTAACCCGCTTCCCTTGCAGGCCACTCACGCCATGGAAGCCGAGCTTTAGTAGGCTCTCTTGTCTCAGAGTGGAATCACTTCACATATTTTTCAGCAGATTCGCCTCTGGAGTATATCTTTTTTACTCACAACGTCTAGTACAATATAGTCTTGCCTATAAGCATGCTCACTAAGGAGACATAAATATCAAACAAAATAATATTAAAACAATCTTATTTTCCAGTATTTCAGACAATATTGGTTTCTTTCAATAAACATTCCAATATGTCTTAGCAACTAGTTAAAGAAGTCTAGAATATTTAAATTAAAAATTCAGTATATAATATGCTACTTTATTTGTGTTATAAAAATTGTAAAATGTCTTAGCATAGAAGAGAGCTGAATGTTCAAGGAAACTAAATAGTAACTTGCCATGTAATAATTTTCCCTTTCAAAGAAGAATATCAACAAAATATTGCATTATCAAAAATTAATTTAAATAGTCAATTTTAATTGGCTTCCCTTTTGAGGTCAATAGGCATTAACTTTCATTTTTATAAAATATTTCCATGTTAATGACTTCAAGATCTATTGATTCAAGGATTTTCCCTAGGCACATGAAGCTAAGGTTGAAAGCAGTTAGGGGTGCTTAAATTCCTTTGCAAGCCTATTATAAGCCAATATTCAATCAAAACGATTATTGCTAGCCATTAAAAAATCCACTAAGTATCAAGGGTAATAACTCTTGCATGTTATTACTGGGAATTCTTACAAAGCAAAAGGCTTTTGCGTTGCTGTTTGCAAAGACTGCTTAATTTATTTGACATCCTTGGGAAAAAAAAAAATCTGCTGTTCAATCAGAAGAAAAAAAAGGAGTAGTTTTGTCCCCATTATCTCTGAACAAGAAGTGTCAGGAAGCTTCAGGCTAGAATTAACATGAGATAGGCTGTTACAGTTGTAAGAGCATTTAGCAGCCCTCCCTGCTGACTTCAGGGTGATAATATATACAGCCCGGGTGTAATCTGTCTCCTCTGCTGCTCTCTCTTTGCTCTCTCCTCCTCTCTTCCTTACTAATATGCAAGCCTTACCATAAATCATAATAAGAAGCGAAAAGCAGTATTTTTTACTAACGTTCCATCATTAGGATGGAGTTTTACCTTTGGTAACGTCATATAAACATCACTGTCTATACAGAACCATTTTTTAGAAGCCAAACACAACATCGAGGTAAAGGAATATTTCGTGACTCACGCTATAGAAAATAAACTCTCTCTGGTATGGTTTCCACTGGAAAGGGTGTTCCACATATTGTTAATTTGCACAGATAAGAAGTGCTGACATAATGTAGAGAGCAGGGTCCAGGAAACAAAAAGAGGTGGTGTGAGTGAGAGGTTAGTGAGAACCTTACCTGTAACCTTACCTACAACGCAGGCGAAGCATCCTTACCTATTATTCTCTGGTGAGTTAGAATATCTGTAACTATTGTTGTAAATAACTTCTATCTGGTGCTGAGTACAGTCCAGAGCACATGAATACAAGGAAGCTCCTTTCTTGAAACTCACAAGTTAGAACGTACTTGAAGTGATGTTTGCACACTTATAGGCCCTAAATTTCTCCGGGTATTTTGAGAGTGTCTGTTCCATTCCCATTATTGCTTTTGAAGTTAAAAATGCAAAGCAAAACAAAAAATGATACATGTATATCATCCAACATTTTGTAAAGCTGAGGCATCAAGAAATCCAACAAATCATGTTAAAGTTTGAATGTTAACATAAGATGAAATTTGCTGCAGTACTGAAGTTGCTTTAAGTCAGTATTTTTTTTTCCAACCTTGGCACTACTGACATTGAGGCTCTGTCGTTCTTTCTTGTGAGGGGATGTCCCATGAATTGCAGGATGGTTGGTAGCAACCCAGGCTTCTACTTAGTAGAGGTCATTAGGACCCTCACCCCTCCCCACATGCACATCGTAAGGTATGATAACCAAAAAATGTCCCACTGGGGAGCAACACCCTCATTAAGCACTACTGCTCTGAGTGAAATGATTAATCTGATTTTGACAATATTTTCATGGTATCATTATGTTTCTCCTTTTATATCTCAGTCTGACTCCTACTCCAACACTGTATTGTTATCACTGGAAAAGGAGACTATTACCAAACTCTCAGTTGCAAAATTTGATTTGTTTTAAGAAAGTTCTACACTATACAAATTAGCTATGCCAAGGTAGAGTTGGGTTTCTCATATGTGTTCTATACACATTCTGGGAAATTGAAATATTATGACAAATACATGAAATGTTTATAGTCTAAATATCATAAAACTTTTGAAATACCATTGTGGTAGTCAGCTCAGCTGCCATAACAAAATGCCATAGACTGGGTTTAAGCAAACAACTGATTTTTCACAGCTCTGAAGGATGGAACTTCATGATCAGGGTGCCAATATGCCAGCATGACTGGGGCCCGGTGAGGGCTCTTTCCCTGGCTTGCAGACAGTTCCATTCTTCTTGTGTGTTCACCTGAGCTCTTCTGTGAAAGGAGAAGTGTGTCAGGGCAGAAAGGGAGAGAGAGTATGCATGCACCCGCACTATGCATGCACTAGCTTTATCTATCTAGTGTCTCTTTTTATAAGGGCATCAATCCCATTATGAGGGCTACACTCTGACACCTTGTCTAACCTTAATTACCTCCCCAAAGCATCAGGTCCAAATACTATCACCTTGGGAGGTTAGGGTTGCAACATACGAATTTAGAGGGGGAGGGACAAAAACATTCAGTTCGTAACAACTGTTGAAATGTCTAGCTCAGCAATTGCATATTGGTTTAGAAAAGTAAAATTATTTGTTCCTTTGTATCTGGAGTAATAAGAGAAATTATGACCATTTACTGCTTAGTATGTCACGTATCTTCATTGTGTGTTCAACTTACATGACCACTAATAATACTACATGATATTCTTAATGATATAATTAATTTTTGATTATACTGGGTCTTTAATAATCAATGTATGTTTTATTCATATGAATATGTATGTAATAAAGGGAAAAATAAGGTACAAAATTATTTACTCAAAAAACATATAGACCCCTAAAACTGTGTAAAATAGATTTTTACCATTAACTACAAAACTAATCCATGGTATTAGAAGTATTGATGTGGTTACCTTGAGATACAGGGGTGGAGAGGGTGCCCTGGAGAGGACCCTCAGAATGAGAAGTGACAGAGAGAGATTCTGAGGAGTCATTCCAGGACCAAAGACACTTTGTAATTCGTCGAGTTGTACACTTACGATTTGTACACCTTTATTAATATCAAAGTGATTATAAACGGTTTTGAATTCCACAGAGTGCATTTGAGTACACATTTTACCGCTTTTGCACTAAAGATAAATAGGACTCTCTCAACCCTGAAGCAAGTCAAAGTCTCAGGGAAGATTCCGACCCGCTAACAGATTGCACAACACAAGGTGAGCAGCGATGAATGACATATCTGTACAGAGTCTGTAATGAATGACATACAGAGGACTTCATGAACACAGACGAGGAAATAATTAACTGCGCCTGGGGAAATCCGGAGAGATTTTATGATAAGTAGCATTTGAACCGGGTCAGGAAGCAGAGCAAGGGTTCTTACTGCTACCTATTAGTTACCATAAAGTAAGTTAGCTGTGAAGAAAACTTATGTTACTTGATTGAAAATATACTTCAGTTTTTAGGTAGCTCTTTATTATTTGATTAAGAAAAAAACGTGAATCAGATGCAACTAAGCAAAAATTCCCTTGCCTGAGCTTTATCTAAATGGTAATAGTAGGCCCAACGGTGGGCATTTGTCATTGCAATAAGCTTATATTTTTGAAACTATGTGACAATTAAAGGCAGAGGGCAAGAAGACGCTAGAAGAGATGAAATAGTAAAATGTCACATAAATGCTGATGGAATGTATTATGCAAATTGAAACTATCAAATGCTTAAGCATGGTCTTAGTGATAAAGAGACTAGAAAACATGAAAAAATTCCTCAAAAATGTTTGCCAATCATCAGTGACTGGTCATGAACACAAGAACTTATCCTTGAGGAAAAGGTTAGTGGTGGCGTTCTCACAGACCCAGGATTCCACCTTGAGAGCGATGCAGGTCTGGAAGCAGAGTGGCCGCAGCACCCACATTAACCAGAACAGGGGGCACAGAGAAACTGCGGGCGACTCTCCCTCCCTGCCCGTAAAGGGTCTGTTTCAGAGAGCGCTGAAAAAAAAATGGTTAATTTTAATGAAATCAAAGATTAGGCTTAAATAATTCTGTCTTCAGTGGGAATGTATTTTAGAAAATCACTTTTTCTCTTTCAAAGCCACTGTTGAATAACATGCTGGAAAATGTACTCAACGAGGATTAAAATGTCAAATTATTTAAAAACCCCTATTTAATTTATCAGGGTGTTAATATGGAGATTTTTCGTTCCTGCTTTTTTAGATAAATTCTTTTCAGATGAAACCTTCAAACTAGTCAGTTCTCAGGAGTGTTCCTAAAAGCTCAACTCTGATATTCAGGCAGTATCCTCACAGCTACCTCTTATATCAGACACTGAAGTCCTTCCTTGACCTCAATTTAGCAACTCAGTCATTAATCCTACTCTGTTCTCAGCTCTCTGCTAAATTCACCATGGTGGCATTTTTGATACTTCCCTGGATTCTCCCCCTTTCTCATTTTCCTGCACCCTCAGAATAATAGCTATCCATGGAGCAGTACGAGCACCCCTTCAGTCAGCTTTTATGATGGGTGTCTCACACACTAGTAAAGCTGGATCACATGGCAGTGCACTTGGCATTCATGCAAAGTTGTGGTTCCTACTTTAGATTACACCAATAAAGTACATGCTACCATAATTAGCTGTGTTTCTACTTCCTTGAAACATTTGTTCTGCATATGTACTACACTCTTAAAATCCCAACCATCTCCCACACTGTTAGAAAAGATGCACAACAGTCTGAAACCCCCGAACTTCTCTACCAGGCTCAGTTATCTCCATGCAGTGCCACAGCTCTCTTCCTCCTTTTCTCCTTCTCTGACTCTGAAATCACATTTCTCCAATTCTCAGAGAGTGAACCTTTGACCCTTGAGCCGGAAATTCCTTCTCTATGATCTCATTCCACAAATTACCCTCTTTCTCTTTTGCACTTTATAAATTCTGTTTTCCTTACCTAATGGGTGTTACTCAATCTAACAACAACTATGTCCCACTATACCCCCCCCCCAAAATCATACTTCAATATTACTACCTCCTCCACTTACAGACTTGTCTTCTTTTCCTCACTTATTCTTTGTGGTCGAACTTGCTAAAAGAATACTCTATACTTACTTTTGTTCATACCTGAATTTTTATTTACTCTGTGTCATGGGTATATGAAGTAGTGGAAACCTGGCTTAAACCCTTAGAGAAGACTATATAAGGCTATTCCTTCTTGGGCAGGTGATTTAACTTTTCTAAGTCTCAAGTTTTTATTCTATAGAATGTTGGGTGTTTCCAACCTACTGTGTATAGTTGATAAAGGAATTAAATGCCTGTCTGCTAAGTGTCAGGGCTCCAGAAATATTATCTATCATTATGCTTATGTTTTTCATATTTTTACTCTTATTTTTTATTATTTTTCTTCTATCCACTATAATTCTCTTCTGTCCACAACTTCATCCTCTCCCACAAGCCTATGGAATCCTCCCTTCAAGTGTTACCAATGACCTTCTAATTGTCAAATCCATTGAACTACATTAGAAGTTTTTATTTTGTCTTAAAATTAATATTCGATACTGTTAGATATTCTTGCCCTTGAAATATTTCCTTTATTTGATGTTTTCAATGTGTCTGATTATTCCTTACTGACAATCTGTTGTTTGCAGTGAGCTCTTAGATGCTGGGTCTCCTCAAGGTTCCATCTTTGGTTCCATTTTCTTCACTTTCGTGAATATTCCTTAAGAAATTTCACTCGAACAAGACCAATGAATGATGCTCCAGTCTTCTCTGAGTACTGTACTTTCAAGTGCCCTCTGCGGGGCTTCACGCAGGTGTCTCATATACATATGAAGCGTGAGCCATCTATAGCGGAACTCATTTGTATTCTCCCCAATAATTCTCCTCCTGCAAATTTTATCTTAATTGTCTCTGCCTACTAATCTCCAGTCGTAATTTTGGAGCTATCACACCTCAACTGAAATGTTCAATTCCTTTTTTATCTAATGGGCTTGCACTTTCAGTTTTTCTTCCCCCAAATTATCTTCTCAAACATCAACTATTGTCACCATCACGTGAATAAACTCAATACTACTCAACCGTGCACTCACAAGACATAAATTTTAGGTGCGTACATTTTACCACAGTGAAAATAACTACGTAAATAAAAGTACTTCAAATGCTGGAGGAAATTTTCTAGCTATTCCCATTTCTACAACCTCTTCAGCGGCGCCAATAAATTGGGTCCCAGCTTACCCTTCTAAGATCCTCTGCTACTCGTGTTTCCCTCACCTGATCCTCACACTCTCTGTTAAATCTTTCAGGGCATTTCATTAACACTGGGCCTTTGCATATACGGTTTCCTCTGACCAAAATATCTTCTTTTCTTTGCCCTGCGAACCTTAGTTATGAGTTAATCTCTAGTCTCTCTTCTGTTAAGTTTTCTCAGAAACTTGCAAGCAGAGCCTCTGAGTTGCTGGCAGGTGTGCCTCTAACAGCATTACATATATGCTTTTGCCACAGTCTTATGGTCTTTCATTATACTCATTTATTTCTACTTTTCTCCCCAACTAGACTGTGAGCAGACTAAGCACAAGACCAGGCATGGCTCTTTTTTCCCCTTCGTTATTAGAAGAATTCCTCCAACAAAATTGCTACTTGTTACAGGACAGACAATGGATAAATCAGAGAGAGGGAGTAAAAAGAAAAGAAAGAGCAGCATAGAAATTCCTTTTAAGGTCTTGCATTTAACTTCAGACACCATCAATTCTCAGAAGCACCACTTTTTTGTGTGCTGTTGAGAAGGAAAATCTTCTGCCAATTAAGTTATGACATATGATTTTTCTAAAACTTACATTTTAAAAATTTTGTATTTATTGAAAAGGCTCTTTTAAACTTTTTGAGCTATCCCTAGGTTTTTAAATTTAATTTATGCTTACACGTAAATAAAAACATACAACTGTCACTGTGGAGAATTTACATGACTTTTCTAAGTCTCAATTTCAGTTGGTTATGAAATTCCAGCTATAAGCTCACATTTAAAATCCTACTCCTTCTAATCTATGTTTGCCTCATTCATCAATGACCATCTTTTTCCACCAGGTTTTCCTTGCTGCCATGTGTTGTTGATGTACAGTTATTTCTTATGATCTCACTATTTTCTTCAGAATTTTCATCTAAGCTTTGATCACCATTCTGCAGGTGTTTAGACCTGGCATTTTATCAGTCTTATGAACTAGTGTCCATAAATAGTTTTCTTTTGACAAGGACTCATGCCCTTCCTCAAATGGTTCATAAATGGTTGGTTGATTGACAATTGTGAGGTTGCAGTTGTCTACTCACACTAGCTGTGAATACCACTATATAGCTTTTGACAAACTTATTTTTAAAGCCAGGTGATAATGCCAACTAACTAACTGAAACCAAGAAGGGAAATAGTGACACTTGTCAGTGAGGCAGGGTGGCTGACGCCTGTAATCCTAGCACTCTGGGAGGCTCAGCTGAGCAGACTGCTTGAGCTCAGTAGTTTGAGACTAGCCTGAGCAAGATCGAGACCCTTCTCTACTGAAAATAGAAAAAATTAGCCAGGCATGGTGTCATGTACCTGTAGTCCCAGCTACTTGGGAGGCTGAGGCAGAAGGATCACTTGAGCCCAGGAGTGGGAGGTTGCTGTGAGATAGACTGATGCCAAAGCATCCTAACCTGGGGCAACTGAGCAAAACTCTGCCTTAAAAAAAAAGTGAACTATTGACACTTGTGAAGAAGGGAACCAAACCTAGCTGTCTATTTAGATACAGCCAGTCCATGGCCTCAGTCATTAGCCTCCATTTATGTGGATGTGGTTACATGTACTCACATGTACACATGCAGATACAAAGCAGCATTTTGAGGGAGATTTTCTTCAGGAGTATTTCAAGCTTAAAATTCAATGAGGAGGGGGGTGGCACCTGTGGCTCAATGGGTAGGGTGCCGGCCACATATACTGAGGGAGACAGTTCAAACCCCGCCCCAGCCAAATTGCAACAAAAAAATAACTAGGTGTTGTGGCAGGCGCCTGTAGTCCCATCTACTCAGGACCCTGAGACAGGAGAATTGCCTAAAGCCCAGGAGTTGGAGGTTGCTGTGAGCTGTAATGCCACAGCACTCTACCTAGGGCGACAAAGTGAGACTCTCTCTAAAAGAAAAAAAAATTCAATGTGGAAGAAATATTTGGCCATGAGCAGGTATATTTAGCTTTCCAGTGATAGCATTGCCTTTTTTCAACTATGTTCAGAATCTTCTCTGTAGCACCTTTAGTATCAACAGAATAATTGTGAAGTGTGCTGTAGAGCTCCAAGACGCACGGGCTTATCATATTTGACTAAACGCATACTCATTGTTTTCCTCAGCTGAATCACATGTTGCTATAAGTAGCTGGAGGTTTCTGACAAATGGCTCTCAAACACACTAAGGAAAATTCTGTGCGACAATTAAATTAGTCGCACCAGTTCGTCATTGCTTTCAAAGTTCATCAATCTATCCTGAGGTATACAGCAATTTCCCTTACTTTCAGTTGCAACACTTGGCATGTGCTAGGCAGTCTCCTAACAAACATCTTAGTAATAAATAGCTGAATGTATTAAACACGTGACTCCTATTAAAGCTTTGATTTTTCTTTGCAAGAAATTGTGGAATTGTGTTCATTGCTCCTCTGATGTATATTTGCTTCAGTAGCATCAAATTCACACCCCGCCACTCTGTTTCCATGCCCTTCTCAGTACAAAATAACTTACTGTTTCAATGCTGAATCCCAGAGTAGTCTTTCTGATGACATTTTCAGCAATGCACATAACTCACCTTAAGTGACAATATGAATAGCCGTGATAGAGTTCCTACATCTGCTGAAATGGCAATTCCATCAAGATTTAGCTAGCCGTGATTATAAGTTGCCATCAGCTACTAAAATGTTGGGAAAAAATTGTGCCTTATAAACAACAAAATATTATTGATTCCTAGGGAGTTCAGCACACTGATTATTCTAAAACTTCTATATTCTTTCTCAACCCACAATTTCACCCATTTACCTCTTTCTCAGTAGAGCTCACTTAAATAAGAGAGGTGTTATAAGTAACCTTCGTAATTACACGGTTCACCTGTTCACTTTTCCACACGGTTCATCCAACCTCTTTGCCTTTGCTTACGGCTCAGAGACAATGACATTATTTTTGCTTTCCAGGAATAAACTATCTTTTTTGCACTTTGCCTACCAGATTTGTATACATAGGTGAGGACTCCAGGTGATGGAGGGAGGCTCCAGATCACTCTGATAAGTCCTAGTGCTACCATCTTTCATCTGTATGTCTCCAGTCGGAGCTGCCGTGTTATAAATACACTTCCGGGAACATAAATTTCCTGTTCCTTTGGTTCACTTTCTTTAAGATAATCAGTACTCATAGAGAGATGTTTGCCTTTTAGATACTACACTCAAAAGAATCCAGATGTTCGACACCATTCCAAACTGAGGACAGAATGAAACCCAAAACAAGAAAATATATTTCCTTGCAGCAAGGTAGCCTATGGACTTGGTCTTTAGAGTGAGGAGAATGAGGAAAAGATGAAAAAGAGAAAACTGTGAACGATAACAGATATAGGTTCTTTGGGGCACTTGGGGTGTAAACTGAATAGAGCCCTGGACAAAACTTGACACGTTTTCTCACCCTTCTCCATCAACTAATGCTATTTGGATCCTCTATTAAAAGAGAGTTCCTGGAGCTACCCATGGCCGGATGTTATCAATCCTAACGCTGAGGTTGGATCTTAAATATCTTGGAAACTATGAGCTTCCTTTCAGATCGCTCTCAAAATTCAGAAGCATGTTCTTCACTTGCTGCCTCCACTTTCCTTCTTGCCATCCCTCCTCTTTAACTCCGTGTATTTTAACCTTCTGCCCTTGCACTGATAAAACTGTCGTTCACCAAAGACAATCACAAAATAAAATGTTTTTTTCTTTTTTATCCCCTGTATATGATTTTAACAGTTTTGACTACTCATCCTTGAAATGCGATTTCCTTCTGACTTTCCTAACGTCAAACCAGAATGGTTTAACGTACTTATCGGTGTTATTTATTTTTATTGCAAGAAGTTCTAATTTTGCCAAGAGAAGCAAAGTTGGTAAAAGAGAATGATATGTTGAGAGCAAAAACCTCCCAGAAAATCATACAAAGAAAGGAATTTGGAAACATTATAGCTTTCCAACTCTGTTTTCAAACTCTGGTTTTCCTACATGGAGGGTGTAAAGAGGTTAAGGTGAAAGGTATTTATCAGGCAGTACACGGTAGGACATGTTCTCTCAAGTATAAAGAGAAGAAAGTGAATATGTTCTTTCTCCTATATGCTAAAAGATTGCTAACTTTAAATAATATGCTTTTAGAAGTCACACATGGAGTAATTTCTTGATTCACAATGATTTTTTTTCCCATAACTGGGAAAAGCCCATTAATAAGCAAAAGTGTGGCCACATCTGCACTCTTTCTATTCTGAATATACCTGAAATGCTGGGTAGACATCTGACCCAAATTAAGCATACAGATGGGGTGTCGTTGGAATTAGAAATTCACAGGGAAGAGACACAAACTCTGGCCATTTTACCTGTGTTCCGTTAATAAGTATCAGCATCTGGAGAAATTACTTACTGTTGCCTTAGCCCCTGGTTTTCAAATTACAGAGATCAATCTTTTAATTAAAGCTGTAGTCTGATGTTAAACAATACATAAACTTATACTGAGAGCCTGCTATTAACTAAGCCTTACATAGGACATAACAAAATTCGTAGTAATATGTCTATAGGGCCAGGACGTGTTTTTCTACTTTTTTCTTCCTCATAGATTTTGAACTGTGGATACAATTAAATCATATAACATTTTGGTAAGTAAATATTGCTAGAAATTGTTTCTGTTTTCAGGCTAAACGTCTCACAGAGTTTCATCAGAAAGTTCAACCCCTTTGCTTTGTGTCTCTTAACCATTTATTTTCCTTGTTGCCTTGGCTCTGGGAATGATTGTATATTCACAGTTACTTTTATTGTCTATTCTTTACAATACACCTGTGAGTTAACAAAATATAATTATTCATACTGTACAGATGGTGAGACTAAGGTATAATGCCATCTAAAAGCTGAATGGTAGAGCTGGAACCAGAATTTATGATTCCCCAAACCTCACGTAGAGCAGGGCTCTCTCTGATAACTCTGCCCTTTTTTTAATGTTCATGAACAAAAGGCTGCATATAATTTCAATCTGAAATCAAAATGCCAACTCCCCTCTCAGAATGGGTTTGTGTTGTTCATGTTAATAGGAATATATAAGTGTAACAAAATAGAGATAGTATTATTAATTGTCCTATCAGATCTGATTGCCAGAGATCCTATCTTATAAAGATACTCTAGTTTTCCAAGCTTGGCCACAATCATAATATCATCTTTGTTTTTCTTTTTTAATTTGTTATTTGCTTTCTCTGAAGGGTGTATCAGAAACATAATTTTTAAGCTGGTTTTAGAATGGATTATTTTCTGCGTTATGCGTACATTTATTTCCTTTCTTGTTTGGTTTCTTAGTGGGGGCATGTCTATTAAAATAAGAAGTTATCTCTGGTTAAGAAAATGTATAATTGAAAATAGCATTCAACCCTATGTGCCAGGTTTAGAAACCTGCCAGCTTAGTCATGACAAATCACATTTTGTGCTGAAAGAAACATATCAACATTCAAATTAAACTTCCTTTACTACTACTAAAGAAAGGCAGGACAGAGGGAAAAAATAATTTGATTTAATACATTCTCGTTCCTACTTATAAAACAGCTATACGTCAATATTGATAAAAAGGTTCCCACCTCACTAAAAACTAAGTACAGAAAGAAAAAATATTGGCCTAATAGAATATGTATTTTTTCATTCCTTTTCTTCTAAGGGGAATTTTGTAGTAGTCAGGTTAATTAAGCACATAGGATAATATCAGAGTTGATTTACTGTAATGTAGAAGTCGAAATAAATCTTTGCTATCTCTATCGTCTATAGAGTATCTAAAATTAAAATTTCTTAAGGGGTTTTCAAAGTTCAGTTTACCATCCATGTCAGTCAGCCTTTTTTTGGTCGATTAATGAAGCGCAGGGGCTAACCTAATTTGTCTGATTCCCATCTGTCATCCCCGCAGCAGCGAAGGACCCCAAGATGAAATTCCATTCCTCATTCAGTCCCTGTAGCTTGATATTAGTCAGGTAATCAAGCACAACTCCTGGGCTCTTGTGTTTTCAGATGAGGAAACTAAGGTCAAGTGACTTGCCCTGGGTCACACAGCAAGACATCATGAGAAAAGGAAACAGACTCAGTAGCCTTGGACTTTCTCAGACCTTACCAGGATCACTGAACCATACTGTGTTCCAAGGTAATTGCCTGGCTGATATCAAGTGGGTCACATTTTTTTTTTTCTAAAAGCAGAGGGTTTTTTTTTCCTTTCCTCGTTTTTTTTCTTGTTTTACACTGGCGTCTAGAAATGCTGTTCTCCACTTAGTGTTTCTGGTAATTATCTTCAAGGAAACCAGAATAGAAATTTAAAGTACTCATTAACATGCTGATTAGAAATTTCTCTCAAAGACTCCAAAGACTGGAAGAGACCCCCAGAGATAATCCGATCCAGCCCCTGACTTCAGGCATGTTTCACCTAAACAGTTTCAGGCAGATGGAGAGCTATATTTATGACCCCCAAGGAAAGAGTCCCCAGTCTCCCTCGGTACCACAACCCTGGGCTTAGATCTGCTTTTCCACATAATGTGTTAGATGCAAAGTGCAGTAAAGGACTCTGCCCTCCCTTGTAATGTCAGATCTCACTAACACGCCCATGGGTACCCACATGTGTTAGCAGCATTCATGAGTTCTTTTCTGACCAACATTTTTGATCCTATTTTGGAGGCATCTTCCTAGTCATTAAGCAGGCTTTTCACATGAAACCTGTTGTAATTTATTTCTCAATTTAAAGCCTATTCTAGAAGATACTGAATCTTTTTATAATGTTAATTGAGTTCAAATGTCTGCCTTTGTATTTTTTATGCTTTTTACTTCTTCAAAGCAAAATGTGCCCTATAGAAATACTAGTACTTTCTCCTAATACCTACTCCATCACCCCAATCAGGATAACCTCAGACTGTGTTTCGGAGAATTGTAAGAATTAAGAACAATTTCTAGTGACCTAGAAATACTGGATGATGATTTGGGAACATGTGTCCATGATGACTTGGTCACAGGAATTGCCTTCATCATTTTATGATTGTCTTGGCAGATTGAGGAAAGGGCTTCAAAAACTTTGATCATTATAAACTCAATCCCATTTCTGTTCTTTTTACACACTGATCATATTTTAGCCCAATTATTCTTCAGACCTAAAATAATTTTCTGTCTTCAAAGAAATAATTTTTTATCAAAATATTAATGTATGCTTTTCTAAATCTCTACATGGAATATAAGAAAACATTTAAAAAACATTTTAAACATTAAAAAAAATCTAGGCCTAAATATATCTAATAGAATGAGAAAACGTTTATTCAAAGGGCTGGCATTTATTAGAGTGACTTCAATGTGCTACATGAATTATATGCTGAGAACTAAAGGTGGCAGAAACATTATATCATTTCTTCATATGCCAAAATGTTTGAATATATCAATAATGCCTGTGGATTTATTAAAGCCCACCTTCCAGATATTCTCTCCTTTTAAAAAAATCTCTGTATCTTTATTAAGTAGAAAACAAGCCCTTGAGAGCTGGGTCATTAGGTTGAATGTTGTGTACCTTCTGCTGACCAACACTGAGGTTGGCAATTTTTTATTACTGGCTCTGATAGGTCTATTTTCAAAATACAGAGCTTGTAACAAATGACCTCTAAGGTCCCTTTCACCTTTAAAATTCTAGTATAAATAAATGAACAACTGAATACATGAAAGGCAATACAGTTATTGAGAACTTTGATTTGGTTTCTAGTTTTTACTGACTTTCTTACAATAAAAATTGAGTGGTGTTACTAAAACATGTATTTTGACTTTTTAAAAATTATAAGCTAAATTTTTTTTGAATATTTTTGAATTAATATGATGATAATTTATTGGACCCTTTGGCAACAGAAATAGGTGGAGAATTAAAAAAAGGCAGTCAGTAATAAAAACATTTAAAAAATGTTGATGATGTTCATGGTCGATACTATGAATGCAGCTTGAATCCAAAATTAAATAACAATAAAGTAAAACTTCTGTTAAATATTAATACATTATATTTGAAAGAAAGCATTAAACCAAGTGAATTTGAAAGAAAGCATTAAACCAAGTGTGTTCCAGTGAAAAATTTCATGTCAGAATTTAAAGTCTTTTGCTCTCTTTTCTAGAAATCTTTAGGGCTGACCTGAGAAAACATGAGGAGAAGTTCTTGAGCCCCAGGAAGGTCATTTAGGTAAACATCTTGAACACATCTAACCATGACGTACGACAGTAGCAAAGGAGAGCGTGTCAGCTATGCCAACTGTGCCCTCCATATGGGGGATGTCAGGTACCATCAGGAAAGCAATCTACACCTAGAATAACCCAAATTCATTTAGGGTCAATACATTTAGACCTTATTTAATAATTTAGTCTTAACTGTGGCGGGCAGAATGATGTTCCTCCAATATGTCTATAGCCTAATCCTTGCAACCTATGAACGTGTGAGTTCTATGAGAAGGAGGAGCTAATTTTACAGATGGAGCTGAGGTTGCTTATCAGCTGACTTTAAAATAAAGAGAATATCTGAGAATATCTAAGTGGGCTCCAAGTCATCACCAGGGTCTTTAAATGTGGAACAAGGGCAGAAGGGTCAGAGAGAAATTTGAAAATGCAACTCAGCTAGCTTTGAAAACGGAGGAGGGAGCAAGTAGCCAAAGAATGCAGGTGGCCTCTAGATGTTGGAAAACTCCCCATACCTACCGGAAGGAGCACAGCCCTGATCATTTTAGCTCAGTGAGACTCATTTTATACTTCTGCCCTCTGTAAGGGTGAAATAATTTGAGTTGCTTAAGCAGCTAAATTTCTGATAATTTGGCGGAGCAGCAATAGAAAACTAATATTATGTCCTTCTGGTAGAAAACCCAGGGAAAACATCCGACAGAGAGAGAAAACAACTTCTGGACCATTGTTTTCATAAATCAATATCTTGTTCCAACTAACGTCAAAATTGTACTTAAGAGTTTCCACATCTCCAGATGTGGTAGATGTTGTCATAATAACTGTTTTAACCCATAAAGTCTGTTCTGACATGACAATTCAACTTGCTATTCTGAACTATAAATTTAATCTCCTTAGTACAAGTTACTTTGCTTGTGTTATTAGTTGCCATTGTCCAAAATAGATTCTCCTTAGTGGAGATCCTATCTTAACATTTCTCTGTATCTCTTTATACATACATATCATAATGGGCCATCACTAAATATGATTATTGATTTGTTATCATGAGGAATACTTAAAAGTTTGTGTCGGGCAGAGAGCAACACCAGAATGGGGTATAAATAAACATTATTGACAAGATTACTTTGAACTGAATGCTCAGGTATTTGTTTATAAGTGATTATCTTAACATTTTATAATATAAAAGTAACATTCAAATTTTAATTTTTTAGTATATGATTTGAAATTGGTGGACTTTAGCCCAAATGGTAATCTCACAAAGTAGAAATAGAGTGACAATAAGCATTTTGTATTAAACTATAAAAATATGACACAGAGTTCTCCCAGAGGGAGTGTGAATACTATTTACATTCAGATATTATTTATTATTACTGTCAGTAAATTCAGACTAATACGTTAGACATTCTTATGTTTCTTTACCTGAAATACATATAAAATTATTTGCAAAATCACTTACATTTTTCATCTGACTTTAGGCATTTTTGACCTTCTAAACTGCTTCTTTGCATATAATTGATATAAGAGATATCAATTTAAGAGGAGACACTTTAAAACTGAGAATATACTTCTTTTTTTTTTTCTGTGAGATAGAGCCTCAAGCTGTCCCCCTGGGTAGAGTGCTGTGGCATCACAGCTCACAGCAACGTCCAACTCCTGGGCTCAGGTGAGTCTCCTGCCTCCGCCTCCCAAGTAGCTGGGACCACAGGCGCCCGCCACAATGCCCGGCTATTTTTTTGGTTGCAGCCATAGTTATTGTTTGGCGGGCTAGGGCTGGATTTGAACCTGCCACCTTAGGTGTATGTGGCTGGCGCCTTAGCCCTTGATCCACAGGCACCTAGCTGAGAATATAGTTCTAAATATTATATATCAACTATTGGAAAGATTTCCAGACAAAATTTACACTCATAAATTTAATCAATCATGTAACTTTGTTAGTGACCCCAAGTTGCATGGCCACAAATAGTGACTTGTCATTTAATTCTTGATGTAGCTCCAATCACTTTATTGGACTTTTAACTTCTGTGGAACCAATCCCTGTTTCCTTCATTTCCAGATCCCTCAGAGTGATTAATTAGCACAATGCTTTTCACATAGTGGGTGTTTTATAAGCATTTGCTTATAGAACCCTGAATAAAACAGTGAAGGGAAGACCACACAAATGTAACTTGAAATGGATGTCATTATTAAAAAAAAAAAACCCTTTGTTTGTATAGAAAATGCAGTGCCATCATTCTAGTAAATTGTTCATACACTCTAATTACCAAGATCTAACATCTAGAGCCTCTCTTAATTTCTATTCATTTAAGATACAAAGCGAGATAGCTATTACAGTTTTATTTTATTGAAGAGCCCAATCTATTTTCCCCATATCTAAGTTCATTTCTATTTTGTATGGTAGCAGTTCCGCACTTTAGAGTCTTTATTGAACTGAAGAGCAAATAAATACATATGCTCTGTTGTGCCAGGGGGCACAAATTCTGTTTTGATTTACTCATGTGCAACTCCTATTAACACTGTGAGGAATTCAGGGCAAAGTTTAGTTTATTTTTCAAGAAGGATCATGTTGTTACATATTCCAAATAACACATGAAGTCTTTTAGACTATAAAACCAATGATGTGTGGCCACACACACTTAGGGACTCATTTAGCTTTTCATTGACTAAGTGTCGGAATAGTTTGACTCATTTTTTATGGCATATATTTTTAAAAGCAAGCTTTCTCAAAGAGAAAAATATGAATTTAGGGAACTATTATAGTTGCAGAAATAATGGGGAAAAAATCTAAATCTTAAAACTTATGAACCGAAACATGGGAAAATTGTTACAATACAATATTTGGCATGAAATACACAAAAATTATACATGTGTTTAAGATAATTTTAGTGGATTGCTGTTCTTTATTTGATTGCTGCCCTCCTAAAGAGGAAGATAGTATAGATGCCTACTTGCTCTGAATTTGGAGAATTTAGGAGGAGGGCATGAAGGCAGGAAAAGAAGGTATAACACGACAATTCTAGTTAACCTTTTCCTGAACTCAAACCTTTGTGATTCTCTGTGAGTAAATGTTGAGGGTAACAACCTTAGGTTGTCACTTCACTGTCCTGCTGCTTAGCCACATACGGCCTACCCAGACAAGGTGATTGAGCAACAGCCTACATGGTTGGTCGTGAAGTGTGAACACATTCAGTGAGTCTGTCCTCACACTGGCTTAACACCATACAGATGACATAACTGAGAGAAGCCATCTTATTTCTCTGTTGCTTGTTTACCTCTTATTGTGATCTAAATGTTTGTGTCCCCCAAATTCACATATTGAAACATAATTCATATTGCACTGCATTAAAATATGGGGCTTTGGGCAGGTGAATAGACCACGAGGGCTCCATCCTTGTGAACGGAGGCCTGTGGGAGCTTGTCCATCCCTGTAGCCATGTGAGGACACACAGAAGTGTTGTCAGTGCTGCACAGTGCCTCATCAGGCACAGAGCCCGAAGGAACCTTTCTATTGGACTTCCATGCATCCAGTGTTATAAGCAATAACTTTCTGTTGTTTGCACATTGCCCAGTTAAAATACTCTACTAGAGCAGACTAAATGGACTAGGAAAATAATACCAAGTGAGAGATTTTTAGATTTTAAAAGTGATGACTTTTTCTGCACTAAGCTCCTATGTCCTAAAATTGTTTTTAGATGTTATACAAGTTGGTCTGTTATTTTTCATTTTATTTATGAATAGTCATATTTGGTACTGTTGTGCTATCAAACATAAAACAGAATACAGTGTAAGGTAGTTGGTGAAACAGCAAAATAGCATAAAGTATGCTGAAATTTAAATCTAAGTGAAATTGGAAATAAAAGAGCAGGCCTCCACACTAAATTGTTAAATTCTTAATTCTATCTAAAGCTAAGATAGATTTATTCACTGACTTTGAACAAGGTTCCTTAGACCTATGCTGTATAGGGATATAGATGTTAGCTGCCTTTCAGCCATATGGAGATTTGAAATTAAGTGTGTTAAGTCAACACAAATGTACTAAGTATATATGGTATCATTTGGATATTAAAAATATTAAAACAGAGGCAATAGAAAAGTAATATTGCATGTTCTTTCCATGAAACATACAGAAGAACCTCTGTAAGTTGACCACTGATGGGACTGTAACAAATTGGTCAGCATACAGAGGTGGTCCACATAAGGAACTAGGACCACTATACTGATATGTACATGGGGTGCGTGAACGGTCTATGAAAATTAGGTCAACTTAAGTAGGTGTCAAGTAGGGAGGTGGTCAGCTGTGGAGGTTCGGTTCTTTTTATCTTACAAGAAAATTATTGAAGTATCTGAGCAGATATTCTCCATAAAACCAAAGAATTTAGGTTTGGAGCTTAAGGAAAAAAAAACACATAAACAAATCTGTGCTAAATCCTTCCAATATAATGAATACAATGTTAGAAATATATATCTTCTATAACAACTAGACTATAAAAAGAGATTTAAGAACAATAAAAACATATTTTTATAATGAAGGAGAAATAAATGGACTAATTTGAGAGTAAGCAGCTGATAGAGTGAGAGTGCCCAGGAGCAGAATCAGAAAGCAGAAATCTTTAGTTGATGTTTTCTCTATTACAGAGAAGTGAAGTTCAAAGTGAAGAGATTACTGTTGACAATATATAAAGAGTTATGAAAGTTAGGAAAAATTATGCAGATGGCTCATACCTTTCTAGTGCTAGTTAAGCGCCATGGGTTGAATGCACCTCCCAAAATGCATATAGTAAAGTTTAATCACCAATGTGGTAGTATTAAGAGGTGGAACCTCTGGGATCTGTTTAAGTCATGAGCGTAGAGCCATCATCAATGAGATTAGGCCTGTTGTAAAGCAGGTGTGAGAGAGCTGCGTGCCTCTCTTTTCCCCTCCTATCTCTTCCACCGTCTAAGAACAGCACTCTTCCCTTCCAAACAATGCAGCAACAAGGCACCATCTTGGAAACATATAGTAGCTCTTACCCGACACAAAACCTGTAGGTGCCTTGATCTTAGTCTTCCTAGCTTCTACAACTGAGAAGTAGTAAATTTCTACTGTGTGCAAGTTATCCAGTCTGTAATATTTTGTTACAGCAGCTCAGACAAACAAGACACTGTGTTAGGCACTATTTTGTGTATCATATTCATCAGCCTTTTTAAACTGTGCAGTAGTGATACAAAAGGTAGTACTACTGTTACCCCTATCATACATGTGGTGAAACAAACGTGGAAAACTTCAGTGCCTTGGCCCAGCTAGAATATGACAGGATTAGTTGCAGACCCCAGCAGTCTGTGTCCAGAGTCAGCGCTCTCCAATGTCATGTCATCTTCTTTCAGTAGTCTACAGAGCAGGAGTGCATCCCTCCACTCCTCATAATAACACCAGGCACCAAAAGATTGAAAAATGGCAACTATTTCAGTTTTCAAAGAGGAGGAGACTATGTTATGAAATACTCCAGAAAATACCTTTACATAGATGATTAAATGATATTTTATTAATTACAAAATGTTGATCATGTGGAATGATTATTGTTTTCCCTAAGAATAAGTTATACCAAATTCAATCCTTTTTTTTTATCTTTATGGTTGCTATCACTGATTGAATGTGAATATAACATAGGCATATTATACATTGGTACCAGAAAACATTTTTCCGTCTTATTAAAGACATCTGGAGAACACTCAGAGAACTAAAAATAGACCTGCCATTCGATCCTGCAATTCCACTATTAGGTATATACCCAGAAGATAAAAAATCACAGTACAATAAAGATGTTTGTATCAGATGTTTGTATCAGATGTAAAGATGTTTGTATCTTTACAGTACAATAAAGTACAGTACAATTACAGTACAATAAAGATGTTTGTATCAGATGTAAAGATGTTTATTGCAGCCCAATTCATAATTGCTAGGTCATGGAAGAAGCCCAAGAGCCCATCAATCCACGAATGGATCAATAAACTGTGGTATATGTACACCATGGAATACTATGCAGCCCTAAAGAAAAACGAAGATTTTACCTCC
>CAUYTI010086352.1:0-13519 GCA_963575145.1 Galago senegalensis | reverse complement strand
GAGAGGAGAGCGTCATTTGGCCCAGACCTCACATTCATAAGCTGGAAAATGCATCCAAAAAGTGAGATGTATAAATGAACAAAGAGGGCTCAGTGCCCGTAGCACAGTGGTTACAGAGCCAGCCACATACACTGAGGGTGGTGGGTTCGAACCCAGTCCAGGCCAGCTAAACAACTGCAACAAAAAATAGCTGGGCACTGTGGCGGGTGCCTGTCATCCCAGCTACTTGGGAGGCTGAGGCAAGAGAATTGCTTAAGCCCAAGAGTTTGAGGTTGCTGTGAGCCATGACTCCACAGCACTCTACCGAGAGTGACATAGTGAAACTCTGTCCCTCCCCCACCAAAAAAACATGAACAAAGAGAAAGAGAACTTCTGCTCTGGGAAGGACCCAGACCTGGGTGCTCCTGTCCCCTCCTCTCCACCTGACCCCTGCAGCTGCCCCCACTGCTTCCCAGGAGAAAAAAAAATGAGAAAGGGACGGCTGGCTGGGTGGATGGTGAAACAGACAGAGGGGCGGATATGTGATAAAGGAGATACCGCAAGAGGTTCACTGTAGACCCCAGGTGTTCACTGTATAATTCTTTCCACCTTTCTGGATACTTGAAACTTTTCATAACATAATGTACACTCAAAGTGAGCTGGATGTGTAGCCCCAGAGAATCAGGGCCCGATGGAAACTCAGAATCCTCATCATACCATTGACAGACCACACAGCACTGTGAACTCATGTATTTTATGATCCCTGTAATTATCTTCCATGTCTGTCAGCCGCATTGCATTAGATACGCGCGTGGGTGAGTGGGCGTCATACCACAGTGGTGACCATCCTCTTTAGGCCTTTCTTCATTTTTAACTTACCAGAAGCTTTGGGGGGGGAAGGTGCTCTGAGCCTCTCTCAGCCTGTGAGAGCCCCTGTTGTTCAGGATATGGGCGTGGGTTTGAATGGATGTGTACATGTCAGGTGTGTGAGCACAGGTGAGCAGAACAGACCAATGCCCACGTGAGTGCCCAGATAAGGAGCTCAGCCTCCTCCAAGTTCCTGTAAAGCCAACACTGTTTCTGGAGCAAGGAGAATATCTTGGGATTAGGGCAGGAGAGTCACCAGCCCCCCAGGGCAGCAACTCTGTCATCTGAGGCTTGGACACGCTCAGGCCAAGCGGCGTCCCCTGCAAGCAGTGAGAGTGTGGGAGGCTGAAACTGGGGTGTTTCCTGGAGCAGGACAGGGCACAGACAGGTGTCTGGGGCCCTCCTAGGGTGCAGCAGCTCCTCCCTTCCTCCCCATGCATTCATGACATCCTGCCTGGACCATTCATCCATCCCTGCTCAGTGCCTGGAGCCCCAAGCTATCAATATCTCCTCATTGTACAGGGGGGAAACTGAGGCCTGAAGAGAATGCAGCTGCTCAGGCTACACAGCAGTCAGGGCGGAGCCACTGAGATCCAGCCTGCGCATTACTCTCTGCCTGCTACCTCGGCTTCTCCCTCCATTAGTCATTCACCCACTGGCCAAGGCCTGCAGGGGTCCAGCAGGAGGGGATCTGGGCCCGGTGCACCCACTGGGGAAGGCTCCAGGGTACAGGTCATGTACAAAAACCAGAAGGCCAGGTGGGCACTGGAAACAGCACATGGCTGAGAGTCAGAGCCTGAATTCTAATCCCAGCTCAGCCACGGACCCTGTCAGAGTGACCCTGGATAGCTCCCAGGCCCTCTCTGGGCCTTGGTTTCCGTCTATAAGATAAATGGGCCAAACAGTAAACAGTGGCTTACACATGATGTTTTAGAGCAGCACCCTAAACACGTATGAGAGGAGCTGTCCTGGTCTGCACAGAAAAGGCAGGTGGATCACCACCACTTGGCTGCCCTCACCCTCCCAAAGGAGCTCGCCAAAGAAAATGCCACTAAATTGCAAAATCGGGTGGCCCCCATGGCTCGAAGGAGTAGGCGCCAGCCCCATATGCCAGAGGTGGTGGGTTCAAACCCAGCCCTGTTGAAAAACTGCAAAAAATAAATAAATAAATTGCAAAATCTGTGGATAAGAGGTCAGCCTTCAGCACAAATGAAGTAGCTGTGCCACTTTCCAACTATATGGACCCAGGCAACGCTCCTCAAGTCTCAGCTTACTCATCTGTAAAATGGGGGCAACAATACCAACCTTCTAGGGGCATGTGACAATTAAATGAGATAATCTCTGACCAGTGCCTGGCGGATGGTGAACATATTAGAACTTCAAGTAACAGTGCCTGTTATTACTAATTGCCCCCACATGAGAACCACGCAAGAAATGATTATCTTCACCAGACCCCAAATCCAGTGAATTTTGACAGCTGCTAGCTCAAATTCCTTAGTCTGCCTAAATCCGCAGCTGTTCCAGAACAGCTGGGTGTGTGGGGGTTACTGGCAGGCCAGCCCTGCCCTGTTCTGGGCCCCATGGGGAGGGGAAGTGCAGGGCTCCCTGTAATCAAGCCAGGCCTCCAGCAAGGCCCATTTCATCTGGACACCCAAGCCCCCAAGAGACTGTCATTAAGTCTGTCACCCTGCTCAACACTGGCCCCTATGGAGCCCCAAAGAGAAGGGAGCAGGTATTCAGCCAAAGCCTTTCATTCCCAGGCACCCTCCCAAGGCTCTCCCCAGGGCCACTGGGTTCAGAGAAGGGTGTCTGGTGACACAAGCAGAAAGAGTAGTCTTCCTGAAGCCAGGACCCCCATTCACCTCACCAAGCAGCCCCAGGGACAGTAGAGACCTGGCATTCAGAATCCAGTGAGCTTGGAGCCAAAGGAAACTCAAAAACCATCTCAACTCGGCGCCAGTAGCTCAACCAGCTAAGGCGCCAGCCACATACACCTAAGCTGGCGGGTTTGAATCCCCAGCCCGGACCCACCAAACAACAATTATGGCTGCAACCAAAAATTGGCCAGGTGTTGTGGTGGGCACCTGTGGTCCCAGCTACTTGGGAGGCTGAGGCAGGAGACTCGCTTGAGCCCAGGAGTTGGAGGTTGCTGTGAGCTGTGATGCCATGGCACTCTACCCAGGGGGATAGCTTGAGGCTCCATCAAAAAAAAAAAAAACAAACCATCTCATGGACTTACGTGCAATTAAATACTGTTTCCCCTAAAAAAAAAAGAAGAAGAAGAAGGAAATTGGGCTGGAGGCAGTGGCTCACACCTGTAATCCTAACACTCTGGGAGGCCGAGGCCAGTGGATCACTTGATCTCATAGGTTGGAGACCAGCCTGAGCAAGAGCTAGACCTCCTCTCTAAAAATAGCCAGGCATTGTGCCAGGCACCTATAGTCCCAGCTACTTGGGAAGGGGAGGCAAGAGGATAACTTGAGCCCAAGAGTTTGAGGTTGCCATGAGCTAGGATGCCACAAAACTCTACTGAGGGTGATGATGTGAGTTCGTGTCTCAAAAAAAAAAAAAAAAAAAGGAAGAAGAAAATTCGGACACATGCTACAACACAGATGAAACTCAATGATGTTATGCTAAGTAAATAAGCCAGACATTAAAGGACAAAAACAGTAAGATTTCACTTATATGAGGTACTCAGAGCACTCAAATTCAGACAGGCAGAAAGTAAAATGGTGGATGCCAGGGGCTGGGGGTAGAATGGAATGGAGAGTTATCAAAAAACACAATATGGGGCTCAGCCTGTGGCTCAAGTGGCTAAGGCACCAGCCACATACACCTAAGGTGGCAGGCTCAAATCCAGCCCGGGCCTGCCAAAACAACGATGGCTGTGACCAAAAAAAATAGTCAGACGCTGTTGCGGGCTCCTGTGGTCCCAGCTACTTGGGAGGCAGAGTCAAGAGACTCGCTTGAGCCCAGGAGTTGGAGGTTGCTGTGAGCTATAATGCCACGGCACTCTACCCAGGGGGACAGCTTGAGGCTCCGTCTCAAAAAAAAAAAAAAAAGACCTCATCTTTAAAAACAGCCAGGCGTGGCTCGGTGCCTATAGCTCAACCAGCTAAGGCGCCAGCCACGTACACCTAAGGTGGCGGGTTCAAATCCCCAGCCCAGATCTGCCAAACAACAATAATGGCTGCAACCAAAAAATAGCCAGGCGTTGTGGCGGGCACCCGTGGTCCCAGCTACTTGGGAGGCGGAGGCAAGAGACTCACTTGAGCCCAGGAGTTGGAGGTTGCTGTGAGCTGTAATGCCACAGCACTCTACCCAGGGGGACAGCTTGAGGCTCTGTCTCAAAAAAAAAAAAAAAAAAAAATGGAGACTTTACATCCTTTGTATTAACCTGGATGGAGCTGGAACACATTCTTCTTAGTAAAGCATCGCAAGAATGGAGAAGCAAGAATCCAATGTACTCAATTCTAATATGAAGGCAGTAGATGACCTAATACAAGGGGAAGGGTAGGGGAATGAGGGAGCGGGGGAGAGAGGAAAAGGGGGGATGGAGGGGTCATGGTGTATGGCACACCTCTTGGGGGTGGAATTATAAGAGGGACTTTACCTAACAAATGCAATCAGTGTAACCTAATTGTTTGCACCCTCAATGAATCCCCCCCCCACCCAAAAAAGGTTGAAAAAAAAATTGATTCAAACAATTTCACCTTGTCTTTGCTTGGTCCTCTAAGAACAAGGAAGCAGCATGTCATAAAAATGCCATAGCTAAAAAAATGATTTGAAGATTATTAACTCCAAAAATGTCCCCAGCCAACAACCCTAAGTTGGCTTTCACCATGGAGGAAGTCAGAGAACCAGGGATTTTGTCTGAAATCTCACAGATTACAAAGGGATGATGCAAACGAATAATGCAAGGGACAGAGCGTGTACAGCGACACCAAAAATCTCAGTGGAGGCATCATGCGCCATCATTCTGAGACACACTCGGCTTCACATTTTAACCACTAGGAGATAAGGTACTGTGCAGTAAATATCATCTTACAAACATCATGATGATGATAAGAAGAGCTCACATTCCCAGCTGCTTACATTGTGCCAGGAACCACGATATTTTTATGCATTAGCCATTTAATCCTCACAGCAATCCTAAGAGGAAGAAAACTATTGCTCTCCCCATTTGACAGAGAAAGAAACTGAGGCACAGAGCAGTCAGATCATCCCAGGTCACTGGCCCAGGGCCAGCTGACTAGGAATGGTGAAGCTGAGATTAAGAAAAAGCCTCGTGTGGCTTCAGACTAAAGTCTCTTAACATGAACTAGAAGGAAGTTCCACAGATCTCTCCCTCCAGCCCATAATAACTCTTATTCTTTGTTGAAAAGAAATAGAGGGGCAAGGAAGATCACACAGTTACTTAGACGCAAATTTTGTGAATTTGGAAGACCTTAAAGCACTAGGGATCGTTACCGCTCTTACTAAAAAATAAGAAAACCAACATAAATTTTACAAACCGAACAAGAGAAATTTTGGAAACTGAGTCCAGTTGCCTGTGTGCCAACCTGAGTTTTGTGTTTGTTTTGCCAAATCTGAGTACTGCCTGAAGTATGACGGCTAAGTCACTTGGTTCACTTTACAAACAAACTTGGAAATGATTTTGTCTCATGTGAGTCTGTTAAGCTTAAAGCATTAAACTATTAAAATGATTGAAGGGTCTGTGTGCCCCTAGAAGTGCCAGAAATGGAATGTGACCTCCAGGTTGGAGACTCCCAGTTAGCATGACCATGAGGAACAACAAAGAAAGACAAAAGATGGCAAACAATGGCCACTAGACCTGGAGGCTCCAGGCTTCTCATCTCCAAAATCCTTTGTCAACTTCCCAAGGAATCTGCATCAGGCGTGACTCGGTTACCTGGGAAACTCCTGTCTGTACAGCCTGACCACATGTCATCTCATGACAGATGGAAGAGCCCGTTAGCCACACCAGGGACCTGTCACAGACATGTCACCCCGTGTCTGTACATTTTATGCACAACAAGCTCTGAATGTAAAGTCCAACAGCCACCCACCAGGAAGGGAAGTCATCACGAAAGGAAACACGAAATGTTCTGAATTCAAATGTGGATTTAAAAACACAAAACACTGTGGTCTCATGCATGGGGCGGGGGGAAGCACCAAAGTCCAAATGTTTACTTGAAAAAAAAAAAAATGAGATCATCCAGTCACTTCTGCTCCTCTGAATTATTTGTGGTCCAATTAATCAAATCCGAGTGGATACAAAACTGGTAGCCACTTGCCAACTCTGCAGAAAAATGTCTGATTCTGATTACCAAATAAACAACTCCTAAAAAAGGAAGAGTTAGGAATAGAGACAAACATTTTCTTCCCCTAAAATTGTCGCATTTTGAACATCTACCATGAGTTGGTGGTAGGAAAAGACTAAACTAGCTAGAAATGGGGGATCTGTCAAGCGATTTTTCATTCCAAATAGAAGATATCAATATGTCTGAACTGACTCTTAAAAGTTTAGGAATGTTATGGCTTTGTCTTCCATTTAAAGAAAATAATTGTGGCCCATTCTTGGAAGGTAAAGGTTTGGGTTACATATAGAGTTTTTTAAATAGAGTTACATAAGATTAGTTTTTTTCCTCTTAAATATGCAATCTTCAATGGTTAATATTCATTAAATATTTTGGTTTTATATTTATGATTTTCAAATATCGGATGTCAGAAGGCTGGTTTACAAACCCTCAAGGCAGCCTGGTGTGTTGGGGTAAGAATTCACTGATTTCGCTAGGAAGGTCAGACTTCTAACCCTGATTGCTACACGCCGCCTATACAAGAATGTCCCACTCACTTGACCTCTTTGGTGGCTATATTCATGCTATATAAAGTGGCCACACTTCACATGATTGTTGAGGACAGAAATGAAATAGTAAAGTGGGTACTCTTTGTGGTTGGACAGAAAAATAAATACCTACCAATATACATGTCAAGTTCTCAACTAGGCTCTCCTTTTGGAGGTGGTGGATGTGTGAAGGTGTCTCGGGCGGGGGGTTAATACTTGTCATGATGAAAGATTCTTGTTTTGTATTTTATACACTTCCAGACTATTCGAATGACATATTCAAATGAACATGCCTTGTAAATAAATGTCAAGGATTAAAAAGACATTTAAGGACAACACCAGCAAGAAGATGCTTGAACAGGAAAAGGAAGAGGTTCTTGGTCCTGGCTTTGGATCCTGAACCAAAGGAAACTGAGCAGAATTTCTGAGTTTTTCTATTTCCAGAAAAGCTGGCATTCTGCCAGGGGCTGCCTTGATTCTAAGGTACGCTGTACACGGAGTCACATGAAAAGCAGCACCCCCTAAATCCTAGTTCATTCAAGGCTCAGAATGCCTCATTTAAACAGACTGAAATCCTTGCTTAAAGCATTAAAAAAAAAAAAAAAAGACAAGATGAAAACATAAATCATTAAATCATTAACAAACATCTCCACTCTGTTTATCCTAACGATCATGGCAACACTGTAACTGTTGATCATTCACAGTTATTGTAATTTTGTTATGGTTTTGAAATTGTCCTTAGTACTTGTTAAATGAATGCTTCTTTTAATATTTGAACAATTATTTATAGAAGCCATTATTATCGTTCCCACTTTGTACATAGAACATCTCACGCTAGAGAATTTAGTTAACTGATCCACGATCACAGGGCTAGCCAGTTGTGAAACTGGAAACTAAATTCCAGCCATCTGGAATTGCTATGCGGGATTAAATAGCAGGAACTCAAAAGTACTAAAGCAGGGAAGTTAACAAGTCGGTCCATTGTGAAGACAGCTGAATTTCTTGTAAGCTTGGCTTATAGACACGGAATTTTTAGTGTTGTAGCGGGTGGTATGGGTCTTTGAGTTTAGCCTCTCTCTTGGTAAGAGAGAGTGTAAAGAATTGTTTGCACATATCCGTGAAAGATGACCTTCTGTTCTCTGCTTAAACAGCTCTAGTAAAAGAAAATTCAAGATTTATGTGAACCAATCTCTGCACTAACTCAGCTTAAATTAAGCCCTAATCAGTTGCCCGGTGAAGTGACACCAAAGACCTGGGTTCTTGGATCTGAAGAGTTAAGTCTGTTTCCTCTTCTGCAGAATAATGTAATAATCTTTGAAATACATGAACATGTGCTCGTGTCCACAATCATTTTGGACGATTTCTCTATAAGAGAAAGTAGAGCCTGGACTCGAACCTCAGTCTGGCTCACTGCTAACCATTCATCTTGGGGCAAAGCCCCTACATTCTGAGGCTCAGTCACCTCATTCGCAAATTGAGAAAGATAGTGCCACAGGGCTTAGAGGACAAACATGAAGGTGATCGTACGCCACAGTGCCAGGCACCGGATAAGGACCTCAGACCTACTGGTTTTGTTTTCTTTCACTGTTTTGTCGATCTTCCTCTGATTTCTCTCTCTCTAGTGAACCTCTTGAAATGTGAGATCCCACTGCCTTGTAGACATAGTTCTCCAGACAAAAAGGAAGATAAGGATGACCAGATCCCATGACATAAGCAGTCTGACTTTTTTATTTCAATGTCTTCATCACTCCAAAGACATTCTAACACATGATGCTAGAAATGGATTGGGAGGAAAAGATCAGACTCATTTTCCCTGCTTCTTAACCAAGTTCCGCGTCTCTCACGTTAAACTTGGTCTTACTTTTAGCCCCCAACACCACCTTTTCTTGCTTTTGGGTTCTTTTTCCTAGTTTTTGGTCCACTGTTCTTGCCTGCCGACCTCATTGGGTCTTGATTCTGTCATCTCTCGTATTAGCAATCCCTCACCACTTTGTGGCAGCTGAAAGTGTGATAAGCTTACTTTCAGCCCAAGGAATTGATTTAAAAAAATGACAAAAAAGACAGGGCCAAGGAGTGCTCCCATGTCACTCTGCTGCAGACCTCCCACTGAGTTGACAAGATGTCATTAATCAACCCTGGCTGGACAGAGCTCCACAGTCGCTTGTGACTGTGTCCAGCAGTTCTAAGACCTCGTTCCCATGCAAGGATCCTGCGTACTTGGCTATCGGGGGAACTTTACCAAACACATCTCTGAAACTAATATACATCTGGCCCAGATCCATCCACCAGCCTCCTAGCCATCAGCATAAAGATGAGGAATAATTTGGGGACAGAATTTATAAACCTCCTGAGCATCAATACTTATTCATTAACACTCATCAATACAACCCTTGATGCCAGGCTGTCCAGGGATTGCTTTCCTTAAAAAGATGGCTGGGTCTTTGGTTTCTGCAAGTGACAGAGAGATGGCCTCCAGTGTAGGGTACTCCAATGGCATTCTTCCCATTCTCCAATAAAATTCAGTAGTGACAGAAAATTGCTAAAGTAATGAATCTTCAGATCTTAGAACTGTTTTCACGATCCCTGAAGGGAGAGGTCTGCTTTTATGTGTCTGATCATTATCTTATTTCCTTTCTAGAAGTTTCCACTTGTCAGAAATTTGTTTGATCTTTTCTTTGCTGTCAGAAGATGGAGCCATATGGCTTCATGGCATATGAGGGAGAGAAATGGACACCACACAACCACTATCTTAATATTTTATCAAACATCTTAGCTGCTATTTACTCTTATGTTATTTCTAGTTTATAATACAATAACTAGATGAAACCAGTTTTTGTTTATGTGTATCCACATTTTACCTATTTATAATCTTAGCTATTTGTGTTTTTAAACTAGTTTCAAAATATACCCTCATTTGTGCTATTATATATATTCTAGTGATAAGATTTAAGCCAAGTTTGATATATCAGCTGCCTGGACTATATGATATAGATTTTAATACATGGAGAGCCTAATAACAACAGAACTATTTAATTTTTACATGAATATTTTAAAAATTCTATCTACACTAATAAAGAATTGATTTCTATTCATTTGCATTTTTTTCTTAGCCTTCATTCCCTTGAGAGAGAGAATTAGGTCAAAGCGAATGATTATTTTCATTCCTCGTATATATGATTGAAGAATTTTCTTTTTTTCTGAGACCGAGTCTCACTCTGTCACCCTATGTAGAGTGCTGTGCTCACAGCAACCTCATACTTTTGGGGGTCAAAAGATCCTCTTTTGGGATCCCTTTTTTTACACCACCAGGCCTGGCTACTTTTTTCTATTTTCAGTCGAACCAGAGTCTCTGGCTGGGCTTGAACTCCAGAGCTCAAGCAACTCAGCCTTGGCCTCTTCCCAGGAGGACACGTGGTGAGCCACTGCACCTGGCCTGATTAAAATAACTTACAGTGCTACCACGCATATACAAATACATTGCTTATACTTTTAATTTTCCAATTGCTGTGTTTTAACACAGTCCTTTCTGTTTTGTATTTGTTCCATCAACCTTACAATTGCGGCTTGCAGATATGCAGATGATATGCAAATTGTGACTCGTGTTATATCATTTTTCTCAAAGACAAACTAACATGTACATATTGTCTTTAATTTTCTTCCTCTCCTTTTGAAATCGTGCGGTTAGATTTTGTGATGAGACAACCTTATGTCCTTTTTTTCCTGGGGTATCTACCTAGTACATTTATCAGCGAGTTGGTTGTAACGCTAACTTTATTCATCTTTACACCAACCAACAATGGCAGCTGCAAACTCCGTCAACGCACATGCAAAATATGGGGCAGCTTTCGAAACTCGCCAGATTTATCATTAAAAAAAGTCAAGGACCCATGTGTTCCATGGTAGGTGTGGTGGCAGAGGCAGAGATGAATAAGACAAATCCCTTAGATTTAGAAATGTGTAACTGCTGAGGGATAATAATGGAAATCTCAAAAAAAAAAAAATCCTACAGAAAGGGGAGGCAGAACGTGGAAAACGCCCTAGTGGACTAGAATGCTGTGGGCATTTAGGGATGAAGAAATGAACTTGGGATTTAAAACTCCCTGCTTAGGGAAGGAGAGGGTGATGGAGTTCAGGGCGATTGAGACTTATCAACGTCCAAAACAGACCCTGTGTACGCTGCTCAACTTAGAAAAGAGTGCCCAGAAGTCTTGCTCCTGGGGAAGCGGAAATAAACTCTGCTCCCTAGAGAAAGACTTTCTCTTATTGTTTGTGGAAAGCGGAGATTGTGCTGGGAAAGGCAACTCTGGGGGACTTGGGCTGTGGGAGAATGCACCACGTTTGGGGTGTGTTTGCTTTTGGGTGGTATTTTCCCAAGGAGAGGAGTTTGGTCTGGGGTCCAGAGCTACTCAGGAAACTGGGCTTGGTTCCCTGTGATTCTGCAAGAGTGGAATGTGACTTGTACACTGAGCCACCACCACGATTTGCCATCCCGCGCTAGGGACGGTGGAAGACAATTTGTCATTTCACTATTGATCAGGCGAGTCCAAACATTTGCATCTTATGAGTTTTCCTCCGCCACCCAGAAGTCCCATCCCCGCCAGCCCTGGGTCCGCAGAATGGAATGTACGCAGCACATTCCTTTCCAGGACAGCTGATCAGGGTTCCTGCTGCCTTACCCTGTGAGAAACGTTGTTTATTGATCTTGAGGAAATCTGGGAGCCTGCATTCCAGGCCAGCTTGTCAAAATACTGGTCGAGTTAATATGTCATTTGATTACCCCCTCATGGCTGCCAAAGATTCCACAAATCTGATATGTAAAGGAACACAGATCACATCCTTTTCCCCCTCTTTACTACATCACTCATAGTGTTAATGACTGTTAAGCCATTCAACTTCACTGAAATGCAAGGGACAGTTGGTTTCCAAAGGAAGTTCGAAGGACTGGGTACAAATCATGGCTCTGCCACTATGATTCAAGTGTGTGCCTTCCCATGTAATGAGATGGAATCTTCTAGATCCTTATATGCCTGGCTCTGTCTCATCACTCAAGTGTCACCTAAATGATCAACTCCTCAGACAGGGCATCGCTGATTGATCTATGTGAATACCACCCCCATCACCCACTACCCCATTCATATTCTCATATTGTATTATTATTATGTAATTTTCTATTCATTCATTTTTATCACAGTACTTGCTACTATCTAAAATTGTCTTATTTGGCTCGGTGCTCATAGCACAGTGGTTATGGCTCCAGCCACATACACTGAGGGTGGTGGGTTTGAACCCAGCCTAGGCCAGCTAAACAACTGCAACAAAAAAATAGCCAGGCATTGTGGCAGGCACCTATAGTCCCCAGCTACTTGGGAGGCTGAGGCAAGAGAATCGCTTAAGCCCAAAAGTCTGAGGTTGCTGTGAGCTGTGACACCACAGCACTCTACTTCGGGTGACATAGTGAGACTGTCTCAAAAAAAACTGTCTTATTTATTTATTGTGCTCTTTAAATGTGGAAACAATCCGAGTGATCAACAGATGAATGGATAAACACAATGTAGGATTTCTACACAATGGAGCATTACCTGGATTCCATCATTAAAAGGAAGTTCTATGACATGAATGAACCTTGAAATCAACACGTAAACTTCAGTAAGATGGGAGCTTTTCCTGACTCCACTTAGCTTTAGTGCCTGACACATTGTCCAGCATAGGGTCAGCAGTCAAATATTTGTTGAGGGCAAAGTTAAAAGAGTGGGACTTGGCAATGAATGGGTTCTGAGGTATGACACCAAAAACACAAATAACAGCAACACGGCAAAACAAGAAATTGTATTTCATCAATATGAAAAACATTTGTACATCAAAGACCATTATCAAGAAAATGAAGAGACCACCCACAAATGGTAGAAAAATCCCACACCATGTATCTGGTAAGGGGTGACTGTCCAAAATATATGTTTAAAGAACTATAACTCAGCAGCAAAAAGAAACAACCCAATTTAAAAAAAAATGAGCAAAAGACTTGAATAGACACTTCTCCAGATAAGATAAGCAAATAACCAAGAGGCACTTGAAAAGATGCTCACCATCATCAAGTCTTAAGGAAGTGAACCACACTGAGATACTCTTTCACACCTACTAGAACGGCTATACCAGAAATAAAAGAAAGAAAATAATAAGTGTTGGTAAAGATGTGGAGAAACTAGAACATTTGTCCATTGCAAGTGGGTAAAATGGTACCACAGCTGTAGAAAACAGTCTTGAAGTTCCTCAAAAAGTACCACCTAACCGAGCAATTCTACTTCTAGGTATATGCCCCAGAGTTAAACACAGGGACTAAAGCAGGTATTTGTACATGAATGTTCACTGCAATGTTATTCCCAGTGGCTGAAATGTGGAAACAATGCAAGTGACCAACAGATTTATGGATCAACACAAGGTAGGATTTCCACACAATGGCGCGTGACCCGGATTCCACCATTAGAAGGAAGGAAGTTCTCTGACATGGACGAACCTGGAAGTCATCATGCTGGGTGAAATAAGCCACACATATACAATTGCATGATTCAACTAACATGTAATGTCTATAATTGGGAAATCACAGAGAGAGAACTAGTATCTAGAAGGGTATGGAGAGGAGGTAATAGTTTCTGTCTGAGGTGATTAAAAAGTTTTGGAAATAGGCTCGGCACCTGTGGCTCAAGCGGCTAAGGCGCCAGCCACATACACCTAAGGTGGCGGGTTCAAATCCCCAGCCCGGGCCTGCCAAACAACAATGATGGCTGCAACCAAAAAATAGCCGGGCATTGTGGTGGGCGCCTGTGGTGC
>CAUYTI010086350.1:0-19258 GCA_963575145.1 Galago senegalensis | reverse complement strand
ACAGAGCCTCAAGCTGTCCCCCTGGGTAGAGTGCCGTGGCATTACAGCTCACAGCAACCTCCAACTCCTGGGCTCAAGCGAGTCTCTTGCCTCCGCCTCCCAAGTAGCTAGGACCACAGGCGCCCACCACAACGCCCGGCTATTTTTTGGTTGCAGCCATCATTGTTGTTTGGCGGGCCCAGGCTGGGGATTTGAACCTGCCACCTTAGGTGTACGTGGCTGGCGCCTTAGCCGGTTGAGCTATAGGCGCCAAGCCTAATTTTTGTTTCTTTAGTTCAATTTGACTTTTAAACTTTTTATAATGATGTATAATGATTCTACTAATACCCACCTCCACCAAAGGAGATGATAAAACTCACAATTTGAAACCCCTCTCTACTTGCACCATCAGAGCCGGGGACATTTCACTAAGGTGAAGTTCGGTGGTTTGGTGGAATGTCTGATGCGCAGCTAGTAACATAAGGCCAAGCCTGTAGTTTAATTTTCTTGAGAGAGAGTGCAGACTCTTGGAAGTAGAGATGCTTTGTGACCTGCAAGCCTATGGCACATGTTATGTTTCCCAGTGGACGGTGGACGGTGGAGCTGCAAAGTTGTCCCAAGAATTTCCTCTTTAATCACTTTATCTTTTTTTTTTTTTTTTTTTGCAATTGTCATTGTTGTTTTAGCTGGCCCAGGCCAGGTTCAAACCTGCCAGCCTTGGTGTATGTGGCCAGCACCCTACCCACTGAGCTATGGGTGCCACCAAATTGCTTTATCTTTAACTCAGCAATTTTAGAGTTTAAAAAAGTGCTTCACATCATAAAATCTTAAAATGCTCACAATGGAATAGCCTTACTTTCTCCTCACTTAACAAGTAAATTCAGGCTCAGGGTGGGAACATGATCAACCCAGGATCACTCATTCAACAGATGTGTATTGAACAACCCCCACATTCCAAGCTGTGTGTTAGGCCCTGAGACTGAGAGACACGTGAACAAGGGAGATACAGTCCTGTGCTGAAAGTGCTTCAGGTCTAGTGGAAGAGACAGAAAATGAGCAACCACTCACACAGGTACGTGTGACAGGTGTTATACAGGATAAGCGCAGGGCCTGGGCCTAGGACAAGGAATGAGAAGGCTGGGCTGAGAATGTAGGAGCTGAAGGAGTTTCTGGGCAGACTGACCTGGAATGGAATGTTTAATGGGATGTCTGAGGTGGGAGAAGCAAGGTATTTTCAAGGAGCAGAGATGGTCAGTGTGTTTGGAGTGGCGTATGTGAAGATGTTCCTTGATGAGGTGAAACAGTAGGCAGGGGCCAGATCTTGAAGGGACTTTGAGCATTTGAAATTTATTCTAAGAACACTTGGTAGCTCTAAAAACTTCTAAACAGGAGAGCATTATTGATCTGATTTGATGTAAAAGGTCTTGGACACAAATGACAAGTGGTTACAGCAGTGTTTTTCAGCCTTTCTTAGCTATAGTTAAACTTTACACAGCACATTTAAATTCTGTTGATCAAAAACAAGTAAAAAAAAAGAGTATACTTACTAACTAATAATTTTTTTCACTTTTTGAAAATAATTTAATTAATTTTCTTTAAAACTTTTCATAGCACACCTAAGATCCTCTTACAGCACCCTCGAGTGTTGCGGAGGCTGGATGAAAATCACAGGGTCAGAGAGAAGGACAGAAGGAAGGTGTGATCGTGTGACTGGAAATTACTACTGTGGTCCGGACGAGAGTTAATGGCGGCTTATACCAGGGTGTGCCTGTGGTAGAGAGAGACATGGAGAGACATGGATGGAGTGGACGAACGATCTGTTCACTTACAGGAGATGCAATATTGGAAATTTCATGTAGATAAGGGTTAAGAATAAGAAGGTGTGAGGTTTCTGGCATGAACAAATAGGTAGAGAGTAGTCCCATGGAATGAAATAAGAGCCCCAGGTTTGGGGTTAGAAAGAGAAAGATTATGAGTTTGGTGTGGGTACGTTACCATGTGAACAGTTTGTGAAATAAGACATCTGGCTATATGGGTCTGAAATAGGAAATATAAACTTGAGAGTGGTTGTTGGGACTTAAAGGGACCAATGAAACACGCCCCCTGCTTTCTGAGTTCAGAACCAATTGAAAACTAAATATACACCAATCTTGGAAATCAAAATCTCAACTTGTTTTGGTCTGAGACAGAGTCTCACTCTGACACCCCAGGTAGAATGCAGTTCATGTAAGCATAGCTCACTGCAATCTCAAACTCCTGGGTCGAGCTGGCTCAACTTCCCAGACTGCTAGGATTATAGAGGTGAACCACCGTGCCTGGTCTCAAATCTCAACTTTTTTATTGGTTAAATGCAATTGTATAACACAGCTTTGATCTCTAGGGAAAAAATGAGCTTTTTAATGCCTTCCCCCTGATTTCACCTGTTGGGCCCACCTGCAGACCTCCCTATTGCAAGACAGAGCATGGCCCTGTAAGATTGCGTCATGTAGGAAAGAGGACTGAGTGCCTGCAACAGGCGTCCAGAGAGGGAGGGAGAGGAGAAGTTGAAGAGAGAGTCACACAAGCCATCTCTGACTCACTTCCCTGTGGGAAGGACTGAGTGTTTCAGCAGGAAACAGATGGTGCATTCCAAGTGGTAACTGAAGAGAGTTTCAGGGATAGACTGAAGGGATAATTTGCAGAGGTGTGGACAATGATTAAGGTATCAACAAGGTGACAGGAACTAGATATTGGGAAATTCTAGTAGGGACCAAGGGGAGGAAGCTGTTACTGGAATTCTGTGAGGGCTGTAGGTAAGAGGTGCCGCCCAACAGGACCATGATAGAGCAAGGAAGCCAGTGCCAAGACTGTGGCCCTGATTGGCCAGGTGTACGGGTGGGCTGTGTCGGGAGGTAAATATCCTATCTACTTGCTCTTGCCACTTTCTGAACTGCTTCCCATCAATGAAAACCCCCTAGAAGCCAGAGGACTATAATGACCAGGGAACCTTGTCTGTGGCAGTCAGCCTGCCCAGGCATAGCGCACGACACAGAAGGATGGAGAATGTACCCTCCGAAAATAGCCAGCATGGGCAGTAAGGGGTGGAGAAGGGACAAGGGGTGGTCACTCTGCTGTCCTGGCAATGAACATCCCTGAGGTGAGGAGGGGAGACCTGCTGCCCTGCTCCTACCTTAAGGAGGGTTACCTCCACCCACTGCTCCTGAGTCCTCCTCCAACCACTGCTGGGTGGGTTAGCCTTTGCTCCAAGAAGACTGAAATGCGAACAGAACAGCTTTTTATTAAATTATTCCTGCCAATTGTACCTTGGGGTGAAAACTTGTCACTATCCTATTTCCTAGTCTCATCTTTCCTCAGCTGTATTGTCTGGCTCACCAGAAGATATGAAATGCGATCAGATGGTAATAGAAATGTATGACAGTATGTTTGACTATGATACAATGCCAATAAAGGTTAAATGTCTCCAACAACCTTCTTCCTTTATAGTATTTCACTGATTCTAAGATGTGAGGTTTTTTTCCCCTTCACATTTTAACCTCTCTGTAATTGAAATTCACATTACAGCCTTATCAGCCAGGCTGCATTTATGATGGAGTTGTCACTGTCCATGCATTTGTGTTGAAACTTGCAGAGTAGTTACCAGCAGTTTGAAGAAAAACCCTGCAGCCAAACTCTCATCTTGTTCAGCCTCACCCCAGAGGCCTCACTCAGTGCCTGGGAAGAGAGGGGTCCCTCGGTGGCTGGGGTCCCTCAGTGGCCGCAGCCACTCTCTTGTGTGTTCTACTTTTAGAGTCCAAAGGGTTAACAGGACATAGAGGATTATCCTAGCACCAGCTCCACACCCAAGAAACTTGGGAAACATGAGCAAATCTTTTGGTTCCTACAGCAGCTAAACCAGTTATTTCAGTCTGGGTTCTAGGTTATGAGCCATAGAAACCAACATTGCCTGATTTAAGCAGAGAAGGAATTTATCCATAGTTGAGGGAATTGCAGGGAAAACTGGAAAACCTGGCTTTGAGTAGTATAACCTACAAACTAGTTCAGTGACGACAGAGTTGTCACCGTGAGCTGACTTCCACCGTCACGGGGAATTCTCTGCTGGGCCACATCTGTGCATCATTGTCTCCTGATTTAGAGTTCAGAGTGGGTCCCTTTCACTGGCCAGAGCCTTGGTCTCTTGGCTGCATCTTGATCAGATGGCCACAAGGGAAGTTGGGAAAGTAAGTGACAGGTGGGCGTGGTGGCTCACACTTGTAATCCCAGCACTCTGGGAGGCTGAGGCGGGTGGATTGCTTGAGCTCAAGAGCTTGCTGAGCAAGAACAAGACCCCATCTCTACAAATAGCTGGGTGTTGTGGTGGGTACCTGTAATCCCAGCTGCTTGGGAGGCTGAGGCAAGAGGATTGCTTGTGCCCAAGAGCTTGCTGTGAGTTATGCTATGGCACTCTACTGTGGACAACAAAGTGAGACTCTGTCTCCATGGAAAAAAAAAACGGTAAGTTGTGCCATTTCACGCTTCTATAAAAGAAGATAGTCTCTGCCTCCCACCAGGACTGTTAAGGAAGGGAAAGAGGTTCCATTGATGAAAAGCCAAGAATCATATGAACATCTCCTTCATCAACCAAAATAAAGTCTTTAGAATCCCAGAATACATACATAGTACTGGCACCAGCTAACATCTTAAGCAGGGTCCCAGCAGGATTTGAGGGAAGTAGGGAAGACTTCTCTCAAACAGAAAAAATATAAAAGAGAACATCTTCCAGATAATAGGCTTGTTCTTCTGATTCTCACATTTCTGTAGTTGTTGATCTGTGAGCTTTACACTGTGTTGAGAGAAGTCTTTCATCAAGTGGTTGGTTAATTATGTCTTAGGTTTACCATATCATGTCTGGAAATTGAAACCTTCCTAGCCTCTTGCAAAACTTAGAAATTTTCAGTGATGCTCCAGAACTTAACCGGAGAATCCTTTCTTCCCCATTCTGTATATTTAAAACCCCTTAATTTCTATTTCCCCTCAGTCCCTGTCAAGCCAAGGACATAGCCCCACATTCTCTTGTGAGTAGCCATTGCAATGGTGTTCTGTTAAGCTGGCTCTCTGGGAATGAAAAAAAAAAAAACAACTTGATTTGAAGCATTTGCCAATTTCCTTGGTGTAAATAATCCCATCATGAGAGAGTTCAAGCAGTCAAAGTTGTGGATTACAAAATCCCTAGATATTTATCAGATAGTGTGCGGCCCTATGCCTGGATTTCCTTAGGTTCATGTTACCTGCCTGTTGAAGCAGTTTTCTCATTTTATTTATTTATTAATTTTTTTTTTTTGAGACAGAGCCTCAAGCTGAGCCCCTGTGTAGAGTGCCATGGCTTCACTGCTCACAGCAACCTCCAACTCCTGGGCTCAAGCAAGTCTCCTGCCTCAGCCTCCCAAGTAGCTGGGACCACAGGCGCCTGCCACAATGCCTGGCTATTTTTTTTTTTTTTTGGTTGCAGCCATCATTGTTGTTTGGTGGGCCCGGGCTGGATTTGAACCCGCCACCTTGGGTGTACGTGGCTGGTGCCTTAGCCACTTGAGCCACAGGTGCCGAGCCAGTTTTCTCACTTTAAATTGGAGAATCACTTCAGTGGATTCCTCAACTAAGACTGCTATTGAATATATGTTCTAAGGGAGCAGAGGTCTTTGTTTTGTTCTCTGCTAGAACAGCACCTGGCATGGAAGGTTCTTGGTATGTTTGTCTGTGGCATCGCCTGGGACCAGGCAAGGACAAACATCTCTGCTGTGTTCTGGTCCATAGAGCACTGCCTTGCTCTTCCTTGAGTATTCCATCTGCGTCAAAGGCAGCCAAAACTTGCCTTATGTGCTGTGTTTTCCTGCAAAGTGGAACACGTCACTGATTGTCTATTTGCCTCTGTTGTTCCACTTCTCTTTTCAGGAAGACTCAGCCAAGTTTTTAACATTTTACCTTCTTCAACTGATCATTTCCTTCTTATCCTATGACAGCTAGTACTGTTTGCTGTACTGATTAGTGTTTTCCTCCTCATCTCCTTTTGCTTTTGAGTCCAGACATTTGTTTTTCTGACATGTTCCTTAGATTCTGTTTTGTGGGGTCTACCACAGTGAGCAATATGAAATCAGGAAGTTTTCAGTCTGCCGAAAACATGACAGGTGAAACAAATCTTGTCCTCTCTCCCTCCTAGATGGTATCTTCCTATTGGACCAATACCTAACCTGGGCCTGGACTCTACCTACCACTGTCCTGCCTGGCTCACCTGTAGGCTTCCCCAAAAGTCCCCCTCCAAAAGTTTCCCAGGTCGCTGCCCTCAAGGTACATACCATGCCTGCATCCCCACCTATGATATTAATAATTGAGCTGAGCTGAAACTCAGTGGTAATGCTAGAAGCATTTTATATTCATCTTTCCTCCTCAAATCTGGCCACAGTTGCGTGACAACCTGGTATAACTGTGGCAGTCTTTAAAGGGTGATTCCCCAATTGAACTTAGTGTTGACTCTTTATCTGACCTTTTAAGAGGGTACTTCTCAAGAGCTTCCTGGAAGTGCACTCCCTGACTGAGGGTGGAGAAAGTGTATAGATTATTCCAGTTTGTTCTCTGAAATCTTTCCACCCTTTATTAGAATTCTTTAGACTCCACTCATCCTTTCTGCTCTAGTAATAACCAGCCCAAAAGGGCTTCTAATACCTTTTTTGACAGCAGTTAGGTTCAAGTATGTCTCCTTTCACCTTTCACAGTGAGCTAACCTGGCCTCCATGATCAGAACCTTTCTCTAAAGAAAACCCTTCCCTCTACATGGCAGTGGTGGCGAGGCCCATTCTCATCGTGCAGAATGGACACTGCTTGCAGACAACCTAGGAGCGTCTCAGGCTAAGCCCCAGGCTTCCAAACCTGCTGTCTCCACTAATATCAGCCTGGATCCTTTACCTTTCTCTCTCCACTGTTCTCATTCTGACTTTAAGATCAAAGTTTGTAAACCTAGGGTGAAGAACCTACAGCCTAAGGGCAACTATGGCCTTCTAGGTCCTTAAGTGCCACCTTTTGATTGAATCCAAATTTTACAGAACAAATCCTTTTATTTTTATTAATATTTTTGCTTTCATCTTTTATTATTTTATTTTTAAAATGAACATATTAAAAATACCAAAGAATAAAATAAATAAAATGAAATAATCCTCCCCAAGGGACCAGCGCAATGAGAATATCACTAAACCAGAGGGCTAAATTGATGGCTGCTAAACTCATGATTTAGTTCTAACTTCCCCACCTGACTGGTGCTACTACCGCATGAGGCTGGTTGGCGGGAGTTTACAGGGGTCAAATATGCTACTCTCTTAGCAGCTTTTGATGACGGTGTACTGTGTTTCTTTTTGAATTGGAATTTGTGAGTAGTTGCACAGCTTGACATTATTTTACAATTCCATCTGCTTGATAGCCCATCATGTTAAAGAAGACCAAGAGAATGCTAAAGAAAGAAAACAGGTTTTTTTAATGAGGATGGGGAATTGCCATATTATCTTGTTTCTGCTAAAGATAAGATGATTGTTTGCTTTGTGATGCTGCAAGATCAACATTAAGAAAATTCAGTGCTCATCAGCATTACGACACTCATAAGGACTGCATACATTTTACATTGTTAGGTAAGGGCCCTGTTGTAGTTGTGTCCCACACTCAGGAGGTGTGCGATATACCTTTACATTGTGCCTATCGCATGGGAGAACACCAGTCCCCTTCCCTCCCCCACTCCCCAACTAATTGAATTGAGTTTTTCTCTTGTGTGGATGTGAATCAGTTCATCAACTGGCTTCATATTAGTATTGAGGCAATTGGATACTTGCTTTTCTATTCTTATGATACTTTACTAAGAAGAAAGTGTTTGAACTCCATCCAGGTTAATACAAAAGATGCAAAGTCTTTGTCTTTTTTATGGCTGAATAGTATTCCAAGGTATACACATATCACAGTTTAACAATCCATTCATGGGTTGATGGGTACTTGGGTTGTTTCCACATCTTGGCAATTGTAAATTGAGTTGTGATAAACAATCTAGTCCAGTTATAGGACCACAAATATTTTAAATTTGAGAGAGAAGTGTGAGTGTTTGTATTGCAGAAATTAAAAGATAAAAGTTAAAGCAAAGACAATTCTTTCAAGCAGCAATAAGACCTGTAATAATGCCACTAAAGCAACTTACAGAGTAAATTATATACATTCAGTGATGTATAAATTGTGAAAGAATGCATTGTCAAAGTTGTAGGACACTGAGACCCTATAACATTTTAAAGTGTAAACAACCGTGACTTTCAAGGAGACTCATAACTTATCTGCAAGTATGAATTAGCCTTCAATTTAATAAAATGACTCCATGCAATACTTCAAAAGTAAAACAAATTTTATTCAATCACTTTGGATGAATCAACTGATACTACTGTCTTGGCCCAGGTTTTACTACTGTCTTGGACCCCTTCCATAGGGGTCATAATAGAAGATTTCTTTTGCTACAAAGTATTATTCACTTTGGGCACTCTTGTGAACAGAACACAGGGAATAGATATCTTCTAAAACTTTCAAGATAAATATCATGGCCAGACACAGTAGCTCATACCTATAATGTTAGCATTCTAGGAGGCCAAGGGAGATGGATTGCTTGAGCTCAGGAGTTCAAGGCCAGCCTGAGCAAGAGTGAGACCCCTTGTCTCTACTAAAAATAGAAATACTAGCCAGGCGGTGCCTGTGGCTCAAAGGAGCAGGGCACCAGTCCCATATGCTAGAGATGGCGGGTTCAAACCCAGCCCCAGCCAAAAAAAAAAAAAGAAAAAAGAAAAAAGAAAGAAATACTAGCCAGCCATAGAGGTGGAAGCCTGTAGTCCCAGCTACTCATGAGGCTGTGAGGCAAGAGGATCACTTCAGCCCAAGAGTTTGAGGTTGCTGTGAGCTATGATAATGTCATAGCACTCTACCTAGGGTGATAGAGTAAGACTCTATTTCAAAAAATAAATAAATAAATTTCGTGAAGTTGGACTAAATTTGGTAAGTGTAGTGAGTGTTAGTACAGACAGTGCATCTTCCATGTCTCTGTTTTTTCAAAACACTTCTTCTAAAGGAAATTTTGGATGAACATTTTCTCCAGTCAGCAAATTGATAAGCAGCATGATATATGTGAATCATTTGAAGAATACACAGCTGTTATAGACCTATTAATTGGAAAATATAATGAAAGGCTCACTGATTTTAAGAATCATGACATCATACTCAAATTAGCATTTCAGCCTCACCAAGTTGATATCACTAAGGCACCTAAAGAATTACAGATGGAATTGAGCTCTCAGTAGACGATATTTTAAAGTCATTTTTGATGCTAGGAAAGATCCAATTCAAATATGGAAAAATATAGTAGAATACACACATCTTTGCACCATGCCCCCCAAATGCTTTCTTGCTTTTCAACCACTTACTGGTGCAAATCTACATTCTCTTACCTAACTCAAATCAAGATGCCTTTAAGGTCTCAAATGACTGATACCCATCTAGAGCATCAGTCAACTCAAACTGCGGACCTCCTTGCTGCAACCAAATATTCAAATGGTTTCCAACCAAAAGCAGACATAATAAAGTTAAAAGTTAACAAATAGTTTTCATTTTTTTAATTATTAAGTGCATAGTAGTTAGATTTTTACAAAGTACATTTATATCTAATTAAAGTTTCTTGGATGCAGCCTTATTTGATTACAGCTAAACTAACACCACCTTCCTGCATGAAAAGTTTCCCCACCCCTGTTCTAAAATGAAAAGTTTTCCCACCTCTGTCCTAAGCCAATGTAACTCTTTCTTGATTCCTAGAGACAATATGTTCCTGGCATAGGCTTTTTACTATTCCTTCTTAGCTTTTGGTTTTTCTTATGCTTTCATTAATGCCACCAGAAGGTTTAAATTATATTTTCATTAATGCCACTTATAACATAAGGGCTCCTATTGCTCTGTTTACTGATAAAAAGCTACTACTCTTTGTGGCTGAACCTCCAAATCTGAAGGCTCAAGTAACAATCTAGAATGGGCTTTGATCCATGTGGTGGGGGGTTTGATGGTGATTCTAGGAGTCTGTAGGTAAGTCATACAGAATCAGGAGGTTAATTCCACCACAGTTCTCTCCTTCACCTTAAAACTGAATCCAGTTTAAAATAACATAAAGAGGAAGAGAATCTGAGGCAGTGGTTTTAATGCACCTAAGGCTGGAACTGCGCATCTAATACTACGTATACCCTAACCCGTGGTTCTCAAGTGGTATTCAGAGGAGAAATATCAACGTCGTCTGGCAACTTGCTAGAAATACATGGGTGTAGAAGCCCAGGAAACTATCTTAATAAGCTTACTAGGTGACTTTTATACATTAGTGTGCGAGAATCCCAGCTCTAACCCACATGGAGCTTAGCTTCTTCTGGACTATTCCTGCCTGAGAAACATGGTAGGAACAGCAAAAAATTATCCCAATTACTGGATACCTAAAGAATTTATTCACTGAAGCCCTGCATGTTCTAAGTGACTGACTAATCTAATCTCTATGTTGGGTGCACCGGCTTCGATCTATCAGTTACAAAAAATCTGTGCAGCCTATGTACAAGCTTTTGAGGTTGCAAAAGCTTGGGTTTGCTGAGGCCCTGTGACATCAGTTTCATTAAATTGCTCTGTCCTTTAAAAGTCAAGGACCTAGAAACCCTGTGCTTACTATAAAGTACAAACACCTCCTGTCCCAGCCACCCTGAAGCATTCTTCTGTCCAAGTATATCTTTTTTTTTTTTTTTTTTTTTGAGATAGAGCCTCTAGCTGTCCCCCTGGGTAGAGTGCCATGGCATCACAGCTCACAGCAACTTCCAACTCCTGGGCTCAAGCGAGTCTCCTGCCTCAGCTTCCTGAGTAGCTGGGACCACAGTTGCCTGCCACAATGCCTGGCTATTTTTTGGTTGCAGTCATCATTGTTGTTTGGTGGGCCTGGGTTGGATTCGAACCCACCACCTTAGGTGTATGTGGCTGGCACCTTAGCCACTTGAGCCACAGGTGCCGAGCCAGTCCAGGTCTATCTTAAGTCCCCAAAGCTCTGTCCTTGTGCCTGTTCCTCAAGGCCTTCTTGGTTTGCAGGCCATGTGTGGGTTGGGGCTGGTAATAGAGGTACACATTATCTACCCTCCACTGAGTCAGAACTGAGAATTAGAAATAGGCTTCTGCCAGGAGTCAATATGTCAACTTCATTGATGATGAAGTTGAATTGGAAAATGCAGGTAAGTCTGTACATCTACCATGGGGCTTCCTGGTACCTTCCCCCTGGATTTAATCTCCCTAGCCCAGCTGAGGGTCTCCCCTGGGCAGAGGTTATTCTGATGAGGTTGCCAGCCCTGGCCACGTGGTCCAGGTTGGCTCACCAGAGCTTAGCCTTTCCCACTTTCCCCAGTCAGCTCATTTGCTGCTCTCTGGATGAGAGTGGTGACTGGTAGACAAAGCCAGTGGTGGGGCTCCAATACCATCCCCTCTGGGGTGGATGTGAGGATGGAGGAATAAGGTTTTCCCTGGCTCTGGATATAGTATTTGAGGTCACTGAAAGAGTCTAGAGTGGGATGAAGGAAGGTCAGGATGGAGGCTTGAGCAAAGCTCATATTTAAACGTGGTTTCAAAAAGGCAGCCCAGCCAAAGAAACCAAGAGGAGAGGCCAGAGAGTAGAAAAAGAAACCCCAGGGGTGTGTGATGTCACAGAGACTGGGGAAGGGCATTTTAAGGAGAGAGTGATCAGTGAGGTCAAAGTTTCCTGAGTGGGCCAGTAACATGAGGAACAAAAGCAGTTCCTTGGATTTAGCTTCATGGAACCACCAGTGACCTTATTGAAGGCTTGGAAAGGGGAACTGAGCTTTAGGCAGGCACTGGAAGGAGATGTGGTCTCCAAGGGGTGGGTTTTAAAGAGTGAGGAGGCTCATGCTTGCTTGAGAACTGGTGGAAGGACAGTTTGAGAACTGGTTTGGCGCCTGTGGCTCAAGTGGCTAAGGCGCCAGCCACATACACCTGAGCTAGTGGGTTTGAATCCAGCCCTGGCCTCCAAACAACAATGACAGCTGCAACCAAAAAATAGCCGGGCGTTGTGGTGGGCGCCTGTGGTCCCAGCTACTTGGGAGGCGGAGGCAGGAGACTCGCTTGGGCCCAGGAGTTGGAGGTTGCTGTGAGCTGTAATGTCACGGCACTCTACCCAGGGGGACAGCTTGAGGCTCTGTCTCAAAAAAAAAAAAGAACTGGTGGAAGGACAGTGCCGTGGAGGCTGTAGTGGGACAAGCAGCCCAGTCCTATGCAGGGCTCTGGCAGTCTCCTGGAGCACCTTCCCCTCATTTGTTCTCAGATGCAGCCTGAGCCAACAACTGCCCAGGATGGGAAAGACTCTGGTGCACTAAAAAGTGGATAAAGGACAATAAGCCACGCAGTCACCTGCAAGGCAGTTGGCTCCTGGCTCTGTGTTCAGAAATAGCTCCGCGTTCAGAAATAGCAGGGCAGAAGCAACAAAGCACTTCTTCACTTGGAGAGTTTGCCTGGTTTTCGGCAGTCTCTATTTTAGCACCAACTGACCAAGTACTTACATTCGAATCTGGTAAAATGTCTGAACCCTCCCTTAGACAGTGACAGCCCCTTAGTTCTCTAGGAACCCACACTTTGGGTTAATGGCGAGGAAACAAAGGTAACAGAGCAGCTCTGTTACCAGGATGGGAGACTCTCCCTGCACCCCTTAGGGGTCTCCCCATCGCTGTTCTCAGAGCCCATATTCTCTAAGAGCAGGTTTACAGACACAATTTTTATAACCAGGAATTTAACTCTCATTTATGATATCTTTTTTCAATTAAATAACCTCCGGCTATGCTATCACAGAAATATTACCACCGGAGACTTCTTAATGATAAGTCTCCCCCTGCCAGCACTATACTCCACAATTTCTGAAACTATTTATCCTATTCTCAAATTTCTGGAAAACCAAAATAAGTGGAATAAAAAAAAAGTATTTGGCAATTTTCTTTTCTTTTTTTTTTTGAGACAGATCCTCAAGCTGTTACCCTGGGTAGAGTGCTGTGACATCATAGCTCACAGCAACCTCCATCTCCTGGGCTCCAGGGATTCTCCTGCCTCCGCCTCCCAAGTAGCTGGGACTACAGGTGCCCGCCACAATGCCCAGCTATTTTTTGGTAGCAGCCATCATTGTTGTTTGGCAGGCCCGAGCTGGATTCAAACCTGCCAGCTCAGGTGTATGTAGCTGGCGCCTTAGCCGCTTGAGCCACAGGTGCCGAGCCAATTTGGCAATTTTCCTAAGGATCTCATTGATATCTTAGTATTTGTTTTCCTTCTTAATATATTTGTTTTCCTATAATGTTAATCAAATTCCATAAACAAAAACATATTACTACAAAGTGCAAAGCACTTTTATTTACATTAAGATTTAAATCTGTTATTGAAGGAAAAAAATCAGAATCTATACTAAATGCTCATTTTGAATCAGCCTCAGGATAATTTAGTTGGGTAAATTATTTTTTAAAAACATACGCACATATACATAATCTTAACAAACAGGCCAGGCATGGTGGTTCACACCTGTGATCCTAGCACTCTGGGAGGCTGAGGCAGGTAGAGTGCCTGAATTCAGAAGTTTAATACCAGCCTGAGCAAGAGTGAGACCCTATCTCCACTGAAAAATAGAAAAACTAGCTTGTGGCAAGCACCTGTAGTTCCAACTACTCAGGAGGCTGAGGCACGGGAATTGTCTAACCTTGAGAGTTTGAGGTTGCTGTGAGCTATGACAAGACAGCACTCTACCAAGGGCACAGAGTGAGACTCTGTCTCAAAAAATACAAGAACATATAAAAATAAAAAAGTAACATAAAAATAAGCTTATAAAACAGCTACATTTTAAATGTCTGTACTTTAGATGCTATAATTAGGAGTTGATTAATCAACAATTTTAAGTTAATGAAAATCTACCCATGTCTGTGGTATTCAAAGGTATTTGAAATGGCTAGGCTCAGGGGCTCACACCTGTAATCCTAGCACTCTGGGAAGCCAAGGTGGGAGGATCATTTGAGCTCAGGAGTTCAAGAGCAGCCTTAGCAAAGCAAGACTCCATCTCTGCCAAAAAATGGAAAAATTAGCCAGTGTGGTGGCAGGCACCTGTAGTCCCAGCTACTTGGGAGGCTGAGGCAGGAGGATTGCTTGAGCTCAGGAGTCTGAGGTTGGAGTAAGTCAGGTTGGGGCCATGATACTTTAGCCCAGGTGACAGAGTGAGACTCTGTCTCAAAAAAAAAAAAAAGTAATCAAAATGATAAATATAATGATTTATTACCAGGAAATAGAGGAGGTACCTGCAATATAAGAGACAATGTATCATAATCAAAGTACTATACTATGGTAGACAGAAACTTAAAATAGACTGTTGTCTGAGAAAAAATTAGTGCAGATACATGACTATCTACTGTATAACATTTATGCCAAGCTCGTTTTTAGCAGATAAAATACAACACCCAGAATAACATTGGCTTCAAAACAACATAATAATAATAACATATGGCAGAGACTTATTTATAGATGAAAATGACTTTTTGTTGTTGTAGTTGCAGTTTGGCCAGGGCCAGGTTCGAACCTGCCACCCTCAGTATATGGGGCCAGCGCTCTACCCACTGAGCCACATTTTGGCCCATAGTTTATATTGGGTCCAAGATGGGGTAATCTTTGCAAAAGTCCATTCAAAGGTTAGCAGGGCCATGTTGATGTTTTTACATAGTATTAGTCTTCCTGTGAGGGGCAGGAGGAGCCAGCTAGACCCAGTCCTGGACACGGGGGACATGTGACCTCTTCAAAGACACAGAACAGGTCTATGCAGAGGAGCAGTCTCTTGTGTTGCACCCAGGGATGGAGAGAAAGGAACAGGATGGCCACATTGCATGGGAAATACCCTTATTACAATTGTTGCCGATGGGAAGGCAGGGTGGAAGTGGGAAATGGAAACAAAAAGAAATAAATACATAACTAAAACAAGAGTGGCCTCTTACCACCCAATGATATAATAGTAATGATGATACTGTTTCATGAAGTAAGGAGTAGGATTAATGGTTCAATTAAAAATACATACATATTGGCACCTATAGCTCAACCGGCTAAGGCGCCAGCTATGTACACCTAAGGTGGTGGGTTCGAATCCCCAGCCCGGACCCGCCAAACAACAATGACGGCTGCAACCAAAAAATAGCTGGGCGTTGTGGCAGGCGCCTGTGGTCCCAGCTACTTGGGAGGCGGAGGCAAGAGACTCGCTTGAGCCCAGGAATTGGAGGTTTCTGTGAGCTGTAATGCCACGGCACTCTACCCAGGGGGACAGCTTGAGGCTCTGTCTCAAAAAAAAACAAAAACAAAAAAAAAACATACATATATCAGGCCAAGGACGGTGACTCATACCTGTAATCCTAGCACTCTGGGAGGCCAAGGCAGGTGGATTGCTTGAGCTCAGAAGTTCAAGACTAGCCTGAACAAGAGCGAGACCCTGTCTGTAAAAATAGCTGGGCATTGTGGTGGGAGCCTGTAGTCCCAGGTACTCAGTAGGCTGAGGCAAGAGAGTCACTTGAGCCAAAGAGTTTGAGGTTGCTATGAGCTATGATGCCACAGCACTCTACTGAGGGTGACAAAGTGAGATGCTGTCTCAAAAAAAAAAACATGCATCATGTGCTCACTTTAACAGAATATATACTAAAATTGGAACAATGCAGAGAAGATTAGCATGATCCCTGCACAAGGATGGCGTGTGAGTTTGTGAAGTAGTTCATATTAAAACAATACACACATCACACATGCATAAAGTACACCCAAGAACAGCAAGGATTGCTTTTGGTGCCTTTTTACTTTCACTCACCTCCTCACCCATTCCTGCTTTCCTCACTTTCCTTTCCCTTACTCATGGGACAGTCCCTGGCTGCCAGGGATTCCTGGCTACGAGCTCTGGCTCAGGCAGTATCCCCTGCTGCCCACACATTCCTCCTTTCTCCCTTCCCCAGTGCTTCTCTGTCCTCACTCTCTAGAACTGGCAAGCACCACCCGTAGGCCCAACAAGAAGGCCCTGCTTCTGCCATGCTGCTCTCCAGGGGGTGAGGGGTCCTGGGGATCAAGGGAACGTGTCCTCTCCCCAACCCAGAGCCCATGCTGTCCTTAAAGATCACATTCCAGGAGCTTGAGACCCCCAAAGAGCTCCTCCTTCAGTCCTGTTTCCAGTGTTGGTCCCCTGGAGGGCAGAGTGGGCTCCTGGTGTGTGCACCCTAAAGCACAGGGTGGCCAAGGAGCAGCTGTACAGAGCTTGGAGGTGAGACTGGGGTGTCCACATACCAGGAAGCTCTGTGGTGTGAGAGGGAGCCAGCAGGAGGAGAAGGGAGGCTTGGTCCCTCATTGGCTACCTCTGCTGACCAAGAAATCTAGGAGCCTGAGAATTCTAAATTTGAACCCAGCTTTCCAGATTGTCATCAGGGTAGGAGGATGGAACACATTTTATCAGTTTGTTGGATTGATCATAACTTTTACATATTTAGACACTCCTTTTATAGGCTTCCATTTGAATGCTTACCCTGGCAGGTATAAGAGATTGTCTTGGGTTGGATCTTCTGTCTTCCACAAGGACATCTGGAGCTTGGAAAGGTGGCTCCTAGGGACACAGCAAGGAAGGGCCCAAGGAAGGGCAATCCTGATCAGAGCGCAGCAAATACTGCGGCATGTGGGTGGTGTAACAGTCTTTGGAGGCCCTCAGATCACACCAGATAAGTGGCTGCCTCATCTGCCTTTGCCAGCTAGTCCTGGCTGGGGGAACTGGTTGGCCATTCTGTTATAACTACTGTATACAAATGAGTGAAGCAAACTGCCCCTCCCCACCGGCACTGGGGCAGTCAGTACCCACCTCCACCCTCTCCCCCCTTTAATGGGAGAACGAGTATTTAGACAGGTTGTGAACCCACACCATAGAATGATGGAAATTTTTTAGGGGAAGCTCCATTAGCAATGCAACCAGGCAGAAGGATTCTCAAGATAGGAGGAGCTGCAACCTAGGAGGGACCAGAAAGCAGACACAGGTAGAAAACCTGCCTTCTGACCTACAGAGGCTGAAAAGACCCTAGGCAAGTCCACTTCCTGGGGCTTACCTCCTCCTCCCCTCCCCACTCTTCTCTGCATTCTCCTTAAGGCACATTAAGGATTAAAAAGGGATTACTGGGCCAGGCAAGGCTAGTCTTTGTTCAATAGAAATTTCAGAAATAAAGGGGAAAACCATAACTATTTCCCCCTTCAAATGAGTTGTGCTTCTTTTGGGCCGAAGAACATTTGGGGATTTCCCCCAGGGTCTCTTTTTCACCAAGGATGTTTGTTTTATTTTTCATTTGCGAATAGGGACCAATTCATTCATTAAACCAACATTTACTAAGCTTTCTATTATAAGCAAGCGCTCCAGGTGCTGAGGAAGTCGGAGTAAACCGAAATGATGAAACTGTGCTCTCATGCCCTGTACATTCTACTGGGGAAAACACACAATAAATGGGATAACAAGGGAAGGCGGGACGATATATTCACAGCTATTGGATACAGTGCACACTATCTGGGGGCAAGGAACACTTATAATTTTGGCTCAATCTATAAAAAACAAAGCATATAAAGAAAACATGTGTACCCCCTAATATTCCGAAATAAAATTAAAAGCGCGCGCGCGCGCGCGTGTGTGTGTGTGTGTGTGTGTGTGTGTGTGTGTGTTAAGTGGTGAGAATTTTTGCTAGGAAAAAAATAAAGGAAGGTTGCCAGGGAAAGCTTGACTGAGAAGGTGACACTTCTTTTTTTTTTTTTTGAGACAGAGCCTCAAGCTGTCCCCCTGGGTAGAGGGTCGTGGCATCACAGCTCACAGCAACCTCCAACTCCTGGGCTCAAGTGAGTCTCCGCCTCCCAAGTAGCTGGGCCCACAGGCGCCCGCCACAACGCCCGGCTATTTTTTGGTTGCAGCCGTCATTGTTGTTTGGCGGGTCCGGGCCGGGGATTCGAACCCGCCACCTTAGGTGTACTTGGCTGGCACCTTAGCCAGATGAGCTATAGGCGCCGAGCCGAGAAGGTGACATTTCAATAAAGACCTTAAGAGAGAAGAGAATAGACAAGGCTGGGGATGCAGAGGCCAGAGGCAGGAGCACGCCTGGCAAGCTTAAGATCAGGCCAGTGAGCACCCGGAAGAGCAGAGGGAGGCCAGGCCACAAAGGTATAAGTGGGGGCTGGGTGTGTGGGAGACCACGGAGGGCTTCTGTTAGGATTCTGATCTACTCTGAGCAAGGTGGGAAGCCACCGTGTGATCTTAGCAGAGGAGTGACGCAATCCTATTTGCATCTTTACAGCTTCCTCTGGCTGCCATGCTGAGAGCCAGCTGTGAAGCACAAGCCTGAGACCAGTCAGGTAATCCAGGGAAGAGGAGAAAACGTGTTATACTGGGGGAAGGGGGGTAGTCGTAATAAAGATGGTGAGAAGTGCTGAGATGCTGGACATATTTTGATAATAGAGTGAAGATAAATTGCTAATGGATTGGTTGGTATTCAGGGTATGATGAAAAGAAAGGAGTCAAACAGAAGGTCAAGGTTTTTGTCTAGAACAACTAGAAAAAGGGAGTTGTCAGGAACTCAAAAGAAGTCTTCACAGGTCCAGGTTTAGGGGAAGAGCAGGAATTCTGTTATTCAGAATTAGAATTTATCTTCTAGGCCAGCGTGGTGGCTCACACCTGTAATCCCAGCACTCTGGGAAGCCGAGGTGGGTAGATTGGTTGAGGTCAGGAGTTCAAGACCAGCCTGAGCAAAAAAGCAAGACCTCTGTCTCTAAAAAAATTAGCCAGGTGTTGTGGGAGTCACCTGTAGTCCCAGCTACTTGGGAGGCTGAGGCAAGAGAATTGCTTGAGCCCAAGAGTTTGAGGTTGCTATGAACTATGATGCCCTGGCACTCTACCTAGGGTGACTAAGTGAGACTCTGTCTCAAAAAAGAAAAAAAGGCTGGGCGCCTATAGCTCAACTGGCTAAGGCGCCAGCCACGTACACCTAAGGTGGCGGGTTCGAATCCCCAGCCTGGACACGCCAAACAACGACGGCTGCAACCAAAAAAAAAAAAAAAAATAGCCGGGCGTTGTGGCGGGCGCCTGTGGTCCCAGCTACTTGGGAGGCAGAGGCAAGAGACTTGCTTGAGCCCAGGAGTTGGAGGTTGCTGTGAGCTGTAATGCCAC